>VUYV01000073.1:2459512-2678056 GCA_008711295.1 Anarhynchus alexandrinus
AAAAAAAAAAAAAAAAAGTAAATCAGAACCAATAATACCTTAATGGGAAAACCTATCCAATTTAGCTTGTGGGGAGGAATTAGTTAATCTGAAAGTAAATAAATGTGTAGGTTGTTTGCTTTATAAATATATTTTTTTTTTCTTTTGCTGCTTGTGTTATAAATAGAAAACAAAAGCTCCTTTCCAAACAGATTAAAAAGGGTAGATCTGGAGCTTGTCAGTGTATTCGGGCCCTGGACTGAACGTGGAGAGCAATGAGATGCTGCCACAGCACAGGTAACTGCAAAAACACGCCAAGGCTTGAAGAGGGTGTCTGGAGGGACAGGAAAGAGCCAAGGGCTGAGGTGGCCCACGCTGGGACTGGGGCTGTCCGACCTGGGGAACTGGGTAAGCGCCGCTCCCCTCCTCCAAAAGGCTCCACCGAAGAGATGCCACTTCATCTGAGATGCGGGTTCAGGGGGGGGATCTTTCCTGGCCTTCCATCACTTCTGTCTCTTAAATCAGCATAAATTGGTAAATCCACTAGCAGCATAATTAGAAGGTGTCGGCATGATATCCCTCCGGGACATCCAAACCTGGGAAGTCTTACAGGCAAGGGCGATGCTGGAGTTTTCGGTGCAGCCTGTCGTTACCTGCCAGGCTGAAGCTACGGTGTTTGACCAGAAGTTTGAAGGAGGAGGGTTTCCAGTGATAGCAACCGAGTAGCAACGCTGGGAACTAGCGATACACCTCCATTGCCTCGCTCTTCCATCATATTTGGTGAGCCGCTGATATTGTGCCACTGTGTGTTTTTGAGAGTGCCGCAGAGACTGAATAATGGTTTGGGTGTTATAAAAACAAACCCCACTTTCATTTTTAGGATCCTAGACAGACCCCTAGACGGACATATGCAACCCTCAGAGGTGATTTTGCTACGAGCTTCTGTGACACATGTAAATATTTGATTTGCCTGCTCCCAGCTGAGATGTCCCTTCGTGTTTTTCTGCACGAGTGGGGCTGGGCAGGGAAAGACTTCACCCCCAAGTCCCACGGGCCCTTTGGGGAGGTAGATCCTCGCAATGACAGCTTATGGGTGATGGAGAAGAAAACCCTGGCAGCGGGGAGTGGCGGCCAGAGCAGAGACAGGAGTGAACATGCACCCTGGCCCCGGCAGTGGGATGAGGAGGAGCTTTCCCTGCGGGTCTGGGGGGAATGGGCAGACTCTGCACAGCCCAAGAGGCTGCAAGCTGGGGGAAAGGATTCAACCAGCAAAGGCAACAGAGGGGGGACCAGCGTTTAGAAAGCCCCAGGCAGCAGCCACAGCCTTCATGACTGCCATGGGTAATATTAAGCCTTATCTTTAAGAGGGTGGCCTTAATTTTGGCATTTGGGCTCCCTGTTGCCATTCTGGATGTGAAGGAACAGTAGTGAAAAGGGTCGTTCCCTGTGAGCAGAGGAGTTAGATGTTGGAGCTGATCAACGTGCTTCTCAGGTTTCTAAATAATTTACAGCGCCAAACAGTTCTGCTCAACCTGACTTTGCTGCCTGTGGGACTAAGAAAAAAATATCCCTTTGTGGTAGGAGCTCCTTGTCACAAAAGCACTTCTGCCAAGTCCTACCCAAGCCCAGGATGTCTTACAACACCCTGTGACTCTTTCAGGGGTGTCTCTGTGCCCAGATGGGAGCACAACTGCTACTTTGAATGTGACTGAGCCTTTAGAAACTTTCCCCGTGGGAAGTTTCTCGGCAGTCCAGTGCCATGGTTGTATTGGGGCTTGAGCCTGTCCTGGCTGCATGGGGAGTGAACAACTCCCTTCCTCTTGGAGCAGACTTTTATAGATCTGAAGGCTATTAGCATGTCCTGCTTCAGTTCACTCTTCAGGTTAAAGAACCTGATTAATCTCCCTCAGACCATGTTTTTAAGCCCTTCCTTGCACCCTCACCAGGTAGCTGACACACTGAGCAGCCGTGTCCTGAGTGGCAGAGTCCTCCAGCCAAGGAGGACTCACCGATGCTGAGCTGCAGGACCAAATCCCTCCCTGTGTCTTGTAGGGTGTAATCCTCCTTGTACAGCTCTGTGAGATATCTGTCTTTCTCTCAGCACTGCTTTTTTTCTGCAGAAATGTTACAAGGCGAGCTGCTTCCCATCCTATATTTGTGCCACAGGTTATTCCCAGCTCAGAGTGATGCTTCCCACCTGGTCTTCCTGAACCTGCTTCTGCTGATCACACCTCCAATTCACCTCCGTTACATTCAAATTCTGACCTCATCTGCACCTGATGAACTTCATACCACAATGTCCTCCACAGACACCACGTTTCTTACTGCCAGGACTGTCAAGAGCACCGAATTAGCTATGTAAAAAGGTTCAGAAAGGCTAATCCACCAGCTGTTTGCAAAAGTAAAACCTTGGGCAGGTGGTTAACTTTACACAGGTCAAACACGTTGAATTTATGCGGGCTGCTCATAAGCAGCTATATTTACATACTGGAGTGTGTGGAGAATAGGTGCCGGCTATTTAAATATGTTGGTCACTTTATTAAGGAGAACCTGAACGACATTTTCAGTCAAGTTATGCAAGGGATTAGTTTGACAGACTTAATGTAATTAGATGGAGATGAGTTTGGCCCAGTGACCTTTTTCTTTGTCATGGTGTCTTCCGAGTGTTTGATCAATGACTCTTCAAATAGCTTTGAACTGATTTAAGGCTTTTCTCACTGTTTGCTTTGAGATCTTTTTCTCCCTTTTTAATATACAAGACCTTTTGTGTCCCAGAAGAGATCCTCGTGTCTTAACCATATCACTCATAGGTGATATCCAAAAAATCCAAACCCCTCAGTCAGAAGAGATGCTACTGTCAGGTTCCCCTTCCACGTACGCGTGCGATTGCCAGCAAGGGGCACTGGATTTCAGCAGAAATACGGGGATCGGGGAAACAGGAGATTTAAAGCCAACATCCACTGTCTTTAGGTGGCCACTTGGTGAAGCTGGTGGTTTTTACAGGAATAGATAAATAAAAAAACCCTAACAACAAATCTTCAAGGCGCATCATCAACAGGAACAGGCTAAAGCTCAGAACTGCTAAACCAACACTGCCTCTGCCTGAACGCTCCTGAAGCTGCTAAATAACAATACAAGCAAAAGCGCATCTTAACTTTTCTTGGAGCGTATCTGCTTCTTGAAAAGAAAGGGAAGGATACAGATGAAGATAAAGATGATTTCAGCATGCACTCTTTGTCAGCAGAGAAAAACAGGGAACGGTTTACAATTTTCTCTAATTTTCAAAGGAATCAGAGAGTTCCTTGCAGAAGAATCGAGCCATTTAGAAATAAATGCTATTCTTTGGACATCTTAATTATATAACGTTCTCTTTTTTTTTTTTTTTTTATGCTGGAAAGTGCTCTGTCTCCTAACAACCGTCTATGTGTCTGGTGCCTGACAATCATCTATGGTTTTGGTGCTTGTAAATTAATTTCAGATCCTAGTTTTACCAAATAAGAGATTCTGTGTTTGTTTGTTTGTTTTAAATTGGGTAGAGCATATAAGAGCTGCCCTCCTGAGTCCCAAAGTTTGAGAGATGACTGAAATGCAAAGGTATGCTGAAACCAGCCCACAATCGTGGAGAGCTCTTATGAGGCTGTGATCTGCATTTCAAGACAGTGTCAAGAACAGCTCCCTCCGTACCCTCCTAAAAATCACAAAAAATTCCGACCTCCTAAAAATCACAGGGAAAATCCACAGCGCTGGTGATTTCCTAGTTCTTGTGCAGGGGGGCTGGCGATGCTGTTCAGTCCATGATTTCCCTGACTCGGTCTGCTTTGAACTTTTGAATGAGCGTGATTCATGCCACTGAATGCTTCTCAGAGCACTGCTCAAGCCCTGCTTTGGGAAAGTACAAAAGCACATGTTTGCCTTCAGCTGCTGAGTAACTCCACTGAAGCTCATGGCACCTAAGCCCTCACTTGAATGAAAGAAGCACTTCGCTGGGTGGAAGCTGTACTTATATGTTTCTCTATGGGAGAAAGAAGTGCAGTTGCTGTATCATCAGAGTTGCAGATTTGGTGGTGTTTTTTTTTAACCTAGAGCCCCAGTTTTTTGAATGTATGACTGCACACCAATTCCAGCTTTGTTCTTTTAAAACTGAGAATTTCAGCAGTGTTTCATTAAGATTCACAACCACCAGGAAATATATAAACACAGATTAAATGCCCTATGCTTTTAATAACTCATTATTTAGAAGGACCGTGGACCCAAATAACTGATTTTGGGTCTGAAGTTGTTTATAAATAATAAAATGAGCTAGCCCTGTTCTCTGCCCACCCTCTTTCTCTAGGTATATTGAAGAACTCCCCAGTCTGTGAGCAAGAAAAGGTTTCTATTCCCCCTGATACATGTTTTGGACCACAGGGACTCACAGGTAGATGGACAGTCCAACAGCTATATTTCACGCCCCTGGAGATCCAGTCCTGAAGTGAGGAGCGCAATCTACCTTGTACAGTGCTGAGAATAACTCTTTTCACACCCTGTGCATCACGCAGCCGCTCGTCCCCATCCGGGCGTGGGAACGCAGAGAGCAAAGACCTGCGCTTTCTACCCATTGAAAGAAAAAGGGGCGCGGTACTTTAGAGACGACCTCACAGCATCACGACCAGTTAAGTGGGGATGCCCCGACAGCCCGGGAGAGCCCCGTTGCTGGCCGGGACCAGAGGACCGCTGGGGGCGGCAGGGAAGCCGCTCTCGGTGGGATGCTCGCCGCCCACCCTCGCTCCGGGCTTCCCACCGGCGCCACCGCCCCCGCCACCCCGACGGGAGCCCCGCAGCCCGGCAGGGACCCCTCAGCCACCCCGACGGGAACCCTCTCAAGCTCAGGGAGGAAAACTCAGGAGTAACTATAACGGCGGCAGCCTGCTGCTCGCCCGCCGCTCCGGCAGCGGGCTTTTCCCCAGCAGCCCACCCCCTCGGGGCAGCAGCGGGCGATGCCAGCCGAGCTACTCCGCACCCTCCCGCGGCTCCCAGGCTCAGGTGCGGCGGGGACCCCCGCACGGTCCCCTCCCTCCCTTCCTCCTCCCGCCGCCGCCGCCCCCAGCCCCGGGCACTCACCTGGGCTCCAGCGGCAGCGGCTCCTGTTGCCCCCTGGGCGGGGGTGGCTGCCCCGAAGGGGGCGNCGCCCGTTGCCTTTCCCGCCCCCCTCTTCCCTCCCTCCCACCCCCCCCCGGACGGGGGGGGCAGCTCGGCGGAGCCGAGCCGAGGGAGGATGCGGCGGCTCCGCTCCGCTCCTTTCCGCTCCGCACCGGCAGGGATACGGCACCGCCCCCTCCCCGCCCCACCGCGCCCGCCAGGGGGCACCGGCGACCACCGCCGGGCACCGGCCCGCTGAGGAGCGCGGGGGAGCCCGTACCCCGCCGCCTCCCCTCCCGGCGCGCCTGCTGCCGGTGCCGATGCTCAGGCACGACCCTTGCCGCTCCCTCCCCGCGGCGGGGATGCGCGGAGGGCCGGTCCTGTGCTGGAGGGGCTGTCCTTGCCTGGGGGCGGCGGGGGGGAGGCGGCTGGAGCTCAGCGGCGGGGCCGGGTCACCCCGCTCCCGGGTGGAGCTGCCCCGACACGGGGGCCATAGGTGGTGTCCACGGGCAGAGCTCTTCCGAGGGCTGGTAACCTGCTGGTCTCGGCTTCAGGGGACTGTCTGGAAACCGGGAGAGCCTGTTTGGGGCTTGCCCTCGCCTCGCAGCCCGTGCCTAAGCATCCCTCGCTCACCGGTGCTGTAGATGAGCTCTTGTACCAAGCGGGGCTGTAGTAGAGCCATGTGGGTTTAAGAGTTTGTTTAGTGATTGTAACGTTGCATTTATGCTGGCTGAAGACACAGGAGTGAAAGTCACTCAGTTCTGCATTGTATACCGTGTACAGAGTGACATGTACCCTATGGAATTATCATACAGAGAGTTTAGGTGCTATCAATGACTCAAAATCCAGTAGCTTTTCTCTCTGAGAATAACATAATTTCTACTAGCAATGCCTGCTTTGTCAAATGCAACTTGATGCTATGTTTTCTGCCAAAACAGATAGTATGGAAGCTACCCTGCCTATCAGACCATTTGGATAAAAATGCCACAGGAGAATCTTAAAAGGTTTCTGCTTTTCTAAGGAAGGATGGACACAAGAAAATCAAGAGGTGAAGAGTGGAATTAAAAAAACTTCTGCTCTGTCTAACTTGTCTCTAATCAGAAATCATATTATTTTGCACAGCTTTAGAAACTTTTGTTTTAATATGGAGTGTTGCTGGTTTAAGAATCTCTTCACTAAGTCTCTGTTCCTGTCTCTCCTGATTTACTGAAGGAACAGAGAAAAGAAAAAGTTGTTCTGTCCTGGTGCTTTCTAGTGAAGTGTGTCCAAGGCTGCTGGAGGGCTCCATGGTCTAAAATAAGAGTGGGAGACGACACAGACCAAGAAAAGCAAAAATCTCCAGATCTCATTAATCATGTCATAATACCCTCCTCAAATTTTGAACAATGAAGGAATGAGATTCCCAAGCATTTTTATGGTCATCAGTGCTGAAGAGAATTTCTGTCTTGGACTTTCTGTAGAGTTTCTGACATGTCCTGCTTTTGTTTGGGGGTCAGAGGAGATGGGAAAGCTGCTATGTGTTCATACAATATCAGCTATAACAGGGCCACAACCTTCAGTGATGGTCAGACAAATGAAAACTGTAAGATGTAGTCATTATTTAGACATGTGCATGACTGACTTAAACAACTTGGTGTCTAACTCCGTTCAGGTGTGTGTCCCAGCCAGTGACTGCATCTCACCCATCCTCCCCTAACATACTGCAGCTACAGGTAAAACAAACTTCCAGGAGAAGGAGGTGACTGTATCAATCACATACACATGGAGAGCCCTCCGTCTAGGGTGCCTGACAATGAAATACAGATTTGAAAAATAAAAGCAATATTATGCAAATATTAAGCATGGAAAGAGGATTTAAACTGAGACAATGGGCTCTTAATGAAAGGCACAAACATCAGTCACTCACAGCTGAGTGAGTACGAGTTGATCAGAAGCTGGGTGGAGTGACAGCCCAGAAAGCTTCACATTAAGTCAATTAAATCCCATTATTCTTTAGATTTTTTAAATAATTAAATTAATTTCATGTGACTGTGAAAGGAGCTGAAATGACTGCCAAAAACTGTTCTTGTGACAGGCTACAGAGGCAGGATTAGTCAGTGATTATGGCAATAGGCTGGTGCTCAAGAGGGTTAAGAGTTTTGTGTCTTATCTGCTCAGCTCTGAATGGCGATAAAAGGACTCTTCATTCCCACGAAGTGGTGTTGGGAACAAGTACTCAGCTTGCATGGTAGGGAGGTATCACCATAAGTGGACCACCTCTTACAATATCCCAGTAATGCTCCTCAGACTTGGTCTGTGATTTTCTGGGTGTATTTGTAGGCAGATGATACAAAGCATGTTGAGTTTCTTCCTTTGAGATAGTCACGTATGTCTTGCCATGAAAAGAAAAGTGCCTTTCAGAGAAGATTTCAGATACATTCAGGCATGCGTGCACGCATTCGCCCAGTCCACCACACTTCCATCACAGCAGAACTGCAGATGCAAGAAGAAAGGCAGCGTGAGGCCATCTTGTTGTGGGCTTATCAACAGTCTCCCTTACTTTGGTTCTGGATCACTCATATATAACTGGTCGTACTGAGCCATGCTGGTTTGGGCAGGAAAAATCCAGCAGGGAATTGTTGGCTGGTTGTTATCTGCACACATTTCTTCTTCTCTTTCGTTAATGCATTGCCCTTCTCCTTTTCTGATCCTTTCTTTGCATTCAGGTTGCTGTGTCTTTCCTAGGAAGTCATTGGATATGTCACCAGGTACGTCTCTGCAGAGCTAGAAGAAGCCGCTGGAGTGACTGTCAGCAGTGTGCTCTGTAACCCCCTCCCTTCTGTCTGCAGGGCTGACTGCTCAAATGCTAATGTACTGCATGTGGGATTCATCTGCCTTGAGCTTTTGACATTGTAAGTTAATCATCTGAGTGCAAGCTCGTCACCTAAGGCTCTCTATGTAGTTAATGGAGAGAAATAGACACCTCCAGAAGGCAACTCATCTCATCCATCTTTGGCATCTATGTGAAGATGAAATGAGTTGCCTTTTGGAGGTGCCCATTTCTCTCTACTGAGTCTGAAGGGAGCCCAGGGTGACTCGTTTAGATGGAGATGATTAACGTTCAGATATGTATAGTGAGCTGAAATGAATCTCACTTCTTTTGAGTAATTCTGGTAGTCATGACCTAGCGGAGATTGAGAACCTCTTGAGACTTTTCTGCATATCCTATAAAATCCTAGCTAGGGGCCAATCTGAGCTGCTTTGCAGTTTTCTGGCAAATAAAAGCAGTGCTGCTCAGTCAGGTTAATCCCAGTGCAGCAGGATGATGCTAATCTAGGAAGGGGCAAAGAAATGTTGTTCAAGCAGGTTCCAGAGGTGCCATTTTGCTGCGGGCTTCTCCCACCCACCTACCCATCTCTGCACTGTGGCTGGGTGCTCAGAAACAGGTGACTCCAGATCCACTCTTGCCTGCTCTAAAACAGGTTCTTCTTCATCATCAGAGTGATTCAAAACTCATTTTAAGGGCCCTTGCAGCTCTCTGTGAAGCACCTTGTGTTGGCTGTGATAAGATGTTGTATGAGGCACTCACCAGATTCACTATAGTCCTTCTCTCAAAGCCGCCTCTTTCCTGAGCTCTGGATGCCACCCCATTTCCTTCCTAAGGAGAAAATCCTTTTTTGCCTTCTATGAAAAAGTGATATATTGCACTGTCGGTGTCCAGTAATCTACTCCACTGCAATTGCTCCTCATAAGAAAATTAACAAAACAGCATCCTCATTTTATTTGGATTAACTTTTGCAGTTAAGAGTTGACAGATGATACCAAAAATACCAGTGTAAATACTGTGTATTTTTATGTTTGCACTTCTCAGAAATACTCTTAGGCTTATGCTTTCCATGGGTGGTCCCTGGTCATAAGTAGTTCTAGAACACTGAAGTATAAACAGATGCTACTTCTGCAGGGAAAAGCAGAACTGCTCTTTTTAAAAACACCGTCCTAATAAAAGCTGCTGAAATTCAAAACTTGGCAGGATCTTATTCCTCAACAAGAAGGCGGCAATCGGTCATTAGTTTGCTGTTGTTCTGTGGTCTTTCCTTGTCCACGTGTCGGAGCTGCAGCCTCAGGTGCCTTGGAGCTGCGATGTGCTGCCCGGTGCTGTCAACGCTGTCTTGCTTCAAATGGAGCAACCGTGGTGTCAGCTCAGCAGCAAAGATCTGGCTGGCAGCATGGCCCAGAGGGCACAGCCCCGACATGCTCGCATCCAGCAGACAAAGCATTAATGCATGTGGCATGGTAGGGGCACAGCGTCTTCTGACTGTGCTAAGCTGGGGCAAAGCCTGTTTGTGACTTGTTTATTTGTACAGTGGTCAAAATAGTTATGTATTGTCCTATGCATGTACCCTACTCTGGGTGTTTTCTTTCCACCTCTATCAGTGGCGCTGGTAAACGATCGGCAAATGTCACCCTTACTCCATCATTCTCTCTCAGTTATTTTGCAGGCTCGTTTATCTTGTAGCATCCTCCCAACCCCGGCAGCTCATTCGTGTGCAGAGTTCATTTACTGCTGATGTCTTGTACGGGGTCTGCTTTGGTTAATGCACTCGTGAAGTCTTACTATGATATATCCCGATCAATGCTCCACCAAGGCTGACGTTTGTCACAGTCTTTTGACTTGATTAGAACCAACCTGGTTGTATTGTGCTCTACAGCACAGAAGCTTCAACTTCCCTGAATCACGCCTACTGAGATGTGGTTTCTACAAGGTGTCTGTCACCTCCTGCCTCACCTCAGCTTCATGGGGCAACAGTGCTGCAGTGCCTTCTTGCCAGGCACTCTGTGGTGCCTGAGGACCCTTGTTGTCCTTTCACAGGGCAGTGGGCTCAGACCACCCCAAGACGCCATGTGAAGATGCTGCACGTTGACTGCAGAAGTTGTGTTCACAAAGAAGTTACATCAGGGCTCAAGATACAGCAGAGCTACTGGGTCGAGCAGATCTGCAATAGTCATTAAACCTCTAGGATGTGGAGTGTGGGGTATGCTGGGACAGCGGTAAAGCATGCACACAGGCTTGTATGGAACCAGGGAGCCCCCTTCATGCTGACCGCCCATGCGCTGGAGAGCTCAGGTTCCTTTTGCACACCTTGATATGGCCATCCACCGGGGGTTTGGGAGGGCTTTCTAGAAGAGAAGGGAAGTCGATGAACCATTATGCATATTTTCCTGGCATATATATTTGGAAAAAGATGTAAAAAATGTGTAAATACAGTTAAGGGGCTTCAAAACTCGTTGTAGTTTGGATTTTCAATGGCATACTCATTATTGCTACAGGAGTTTTTGCAGACCCCTTTCTGGACTTGATAAAAGCCCCTAGTGTTGCTTAAACCGTGAGCAAACACACAACACAGAGTACTCTTGACAGAGTACTATATACTTCTTATTTAGCTGACTTTAATTATAGTACTATAAAATTATATTTTTTAATTTTCGCTACAAATAACCAATGGATGAAAATGCAACCTGAAACTTCGCCCACATTTTTCTAGCAATATAGTGAATTGAACAGGGTGTCTCTTGCAAACTCTTTGCCTTAGGATGACTATGCGTTGCTGGAATATTTATTCCTCTTAAACTGAAAAGAGTCGACGTTTAAACTCCAGGTTTGTTAAAAATTCATTCAAATTTCATACCAAATTTATTCCATGACTTTGTATGTACAGGGAGATTCTAGTAGAGCAGTCAGTATACCTAAGCACACTCAAAATTTCTCTGCTAAAACAGGAGTGTGCTGAAGTATGCAATTTAGTCCATATTGTACAGTGACTGGATAATTTTTTTCTGCTTTTATTTTTCTGTAATTTAGCGCTATTCTGGAAATCCACAAAGAAATTATTCTAAATTACTTTCATATTGCCAGATACGGAATAGCCCCAAAAGTGTCTCAAAACCTTGAAAGTCTGTATCTTCTCAGCTTAATAAAAAACATTTATGACAACATCAAGCAGATAATTGTGTTCTATTAGGATTCAAAATGTGAACACACAGAAATTACACAGAAAAGAAAAAATGCGGTTGAAGAGGTGAAAAACAAAATCAGCTTCACACTGAGCACACAAAACAACTCATGTCTGAAGGTGTTTGTAGGCAATAGCGATAGCTGAGAAAATCCTCCAGAATAAAGGTGTTCTGTAACTCTTTTATTCCAAACAACCGCTCCAGACTTTGACTCGTTTGGGCTACATCCCCCAGCAGTTCATTAATTATATCTGTCACACCTGCTGGGGGTGTGCCTGTGATGACTGTAAATTTAACAATGCAGCGTCTTCTGGCATTGCAGACTAAATATACTTCAGCTGTTAACTGGGGATGTTGTGTGGTTCTCAGCCTGACCGTAACGGCGATGGATCACTGATTTGGGATGCTGTTTGAAAACACTGCCATTGTCAGTGTCAAATGGTTAAGTGGTGATGTTGAACCGGGTGATAAATAGAGGTGGGGATAACATGATCCCTTAATAGGGATGTATCTCAGGATGGGTTTAAAAGATGAAATGAAGATGACACTCGATGGCTAGAATTTTGTGTCAGTCTGACATTCGATATAGTTGCCTCTATTGGATTAATTTTAAGTCTTTACAGATACTGTTATAGCATGATTTTTAGTTGCACCCAAAATCTGCTGAAATTGGTAAGAGAACTTGCCCTGTCTAATGGGTGGTGGATTACACCCTTGCAGCAAGTTGTGCAAAGAACATCTCTGCTCAGATGTGCTCTGGTCTATTCCTGTCCATACTGAAGTAGAATTTCACATTATCTAGAACACAGTAAAGGTGCCAATACCCAGTAAGAGGTTCAATAAATAGCTGGGATTTATCAATAACAATCAAAGATGTGTTAGGATCTAACAATACAGAAAAATTTATGGGCCAAGAAGGTATCCAAAGTTTTTGAGAACATGTATTATGACAACAGCTGTGAGCAATTAAGCAATTAAATCCCTCACATGCTATGGCTGGTCAGGTAAGTAATTTCACCACCACTGGATAAGGCGAGAAGCCGCTCATGTGCTGCAAGTGTGCGGTTCCTCTTGATGGCACTGCCCCACCCAGCAGAGCTGATGCTCTCTCTTTAAAGTTTCTGACATGACAGAGCTCAGCTTAGATACCCCACTGTTAGGAACAGTGCTTTTTATGGGTCATGTGTTTCTCAAGCGTGCGTGGCACATTTGCTTTGCATGGTATTTGTCGCTGATGGTTGGTTATCCGATTATCTGCATGGGCTACCAGGTGCATCCCAGCTGCTGAGGGTGGTTGCTCAGTCAAATCACTGACGAGTTGACAGCTTTGCTTCCTTCTCATGGCCCTCATTTGATCACTCTGTTTTACACATTGCTACAGCTTGGGAAAACAAAGAGTGCTTATGCAGAGCAATGCTAATTCTAACACTTTTCTAGGACACACGCAGAAAGAGCAAATGGGAGATGGACCCGCCCCACTGGGGAAGAGGGCCACGTCCTGCGGCTGCAGAAGCATCTGAAGAGGGTTCCCTCTGGAATCCCAGATTGCTCAGAAACAACTTTATGTGCCACTGTATATGCCATTTATATGGCAGATGCTTTTACGAGCCATTACTAGGTCATATTGTCCACTTGTATGTGTGTGCACTTGTGAGGATTCAGTACGACACACAGGTGAGCGATACAACCTGGGCATCCTCATGACAAGAGATGCTTTGGGACCACAGAGGGAGAAGCAGGTTTGTTTCCTTTACAACACCAGCACAGGCTCAAATCAAATGAGATGGGTAGGATATTTCTGCATGTAATTCTAGAAATATTGTACACCTCGTCACTACCAAGCAGTGTCTTCTTCATTTTGTCTGTATTCCTTTAAGCTCATCTCATTCTGCCTGTGATTATTTAGAGGAAGCAGGTGGAGAATTCCCAGTGAGAGGAGTAATATAGATGGAAATGAACTTGTCTGTGCAATCAGGCTAAACTGTTTTGAGAGAATTCAAGCACACTTGTTGCATGAGAAATTCCAGTTGCCATTATCTTCCACTGACTCTCACGTTTTCCACATCTTCTGCATCATTTCGTTGTTCGCCCTGCCAAGACCTCCCTCTATCCCCAGTGAAAATCAGTAATGACAGAATTTTATTGGTCTCTCTGGCAGTGTATCTAACAACGTTTGAAACTTACTGTACAGTGTCCACTGCTTTTTTATTTCCTACGTTATTAGATCTGTTTATCCCAATCTTCTGAAATGCTGTGTCGGTACGCTCCTTCTACAGCCTCCAACATCCTTTAATTTCCTTTTAATTCACACACTTCTGGTGGATAAAAATAACAGAGGTTCTGTCTACTGACAGAAGGGCTGTCAGTAAAGCAAGATTTGTTTGGTGCCTCTTTCACTAAAATGTTGCCCCATACATCCTTTGGGAAAAGCACTGTTCAGACGGAGGTGAGCCACAGCCAGGAACCAAGGTGCTATTTAAAACCATAAATGTCCTCATCTGCATCTTATCCCTCCAAAGGCTGAATGGAGGACTGACTCAGGCTGCTATGGTCCTGCAGCGCATTTCCATAATGGGTCTAGGTGCACAGTTGCACAACCTGACGTTTCATTATTTTTAACAGTGTTAATGCTGGAAGGAGCTGCTGATGTGAGCGCACATTCCGGCAGCACGCGGAGGTATTAATGTGGAATCACGGCAGCAAGTGCTGAAAGATATGTGGCTGAGAGAAAAGGCAGTGCCACTGGCAAGGATACAGTACACAGAGTAAGATTCAATTACACAATATTTATAGGCCCATACCTTCTGTTTCAGTGGTGTGCAGCTGCAAAGAAGGAAGAATAAGCCTCTTCCCTTAGCAGTAACTCTATGGGACAACCAGTAGGTCATGAACAGTAGCACCTTCTGGACAAAGAAGAGAAAGGACTACTCTGTGTGTTTGGTTTTGTGCCACAGCCCAAAGTTGTTCCTGATGTGCATACTGCCGTTGGCAGCTTTTGCAAGGGAAGAGCACCTGTCATTCATTTTTTTTGAGCAACAGTGTTTTTCTGGAATTATGTGACCTCATTTCTCCTCCCCACCCTAAGCTTTGCTGCCCTGTCCCAGCAGGAAAGCTGGTTCCTCCTCCAGGGCAGAACCTTTCTCCTGGGGCCGCAGGGAGACATGGGGCTCCGGCTCGGTCCTGGCCGGAGGATGGGCTGAGTGAACAGCACAGGGGACACTGCTGGGCACAACATAAGAAATCGCTGGATGTGACAGATAGCAGCGCAGGCACCTGGCACAGATGGTGCCCCAAGGGGTATGGCTGGGTTTCACAGATAGTTGAGATGGACTTATGTGAGAAATGGCCGAAATTCACAGCCATTCCTTTTCTCCTTCCTCCGAGGTCCTCAAGGTGCGTTCCCCTGACTGTGTGTGTTGTTTAGCTGTGTGGAATGCAGGAGCTGGCACGGAGGAAACACATCCCTATGACCACCACCACAGCTCAGCTGAGCTCTCAGGGACCTGCAGGAGAGTGAGAAGCCCTAGAAACAATGAGAGAGAGAGTAGGTCCACCCTTCAGGAAAGCTTCCCAATTATCTGGTGAACTACAGAAATGTCTTTACCTATGAAGGGGCCTAAGCAGGTCAAATTTTGCTAGAGGTACCAAGTGCACAGTGATGACTGACTTGCAAAATTAGCAAGAGAAATCATCTCCCCTCATCTCTGAAACATATTTTAAACACTTTCAGTACTTTACATTTTCCTTTATCCTCCTCTTTGCATGCAGTGAGGCAAACCCTCAGCAAACTCAGAACTTGACCCTCTGCTAGCCCCGCACACTGATTCCAATATTGAGTTTTTATAGAAAACATGAAGAGCAATTGATTTCATTGGGATAAATGTTTAGGAGAATTTTTTTTAAGCCCACTTCCTTCTATTGCCTTTCTCATACTTAGGTGCCGGCTGAGATAACTGAATAGAAGTGCCAAAGCCTCTGGAATGGGTTACATTATAGAAAGTCCAGTGTGCTGCTAGGAAATGAAGAATTCTTAATTACACCCAACTCGCCTGAGACAGGATGGGATGGGTCATATGAACAACCCAATCTATCTGTCACAGGTAAGCAAGCCATGAATAACAAATGGACTCTAATTTAGGAATGTAAATAGAGAGATGCCTGATTTGAGGCACCCAAGTCTAAACATTTTCAGCATCATTGTGTGAATAAAGCAGGCAATTTTGCACAGTCGTCTGGGCTCATAATGGGCCCTGGCTAAATCCAGTTTCCAACAGCAAGGTTTCGGGGGAGGTTTAATGATGCTGCAAATAACACTGCACAAAGCATAGTAACCAGTTACTTCCTTTTAAGTTACAGAAACATTTTTAACTAAAAACCCCTGTTCTCTGCACATTGTTCAGATTCTCGTTATAGAAACACCAGTTACAGCTATCTTAGCTTTGCATGATAGCTAAACCAAATTTACAGTCCTTATCTCTAATATAACCCGCTATTTTTTCGGGATATGTTAGCCAGGACCTAAGCAGGTTCAGTCCCTCTCTTCGCAGTACTATTTATGTACTTTGATTTGATGATACTTAAGTGGGAAGTGTAAAAGCCCCGGAGGTGGCTCTTTCTGATGGCACTGGCTGCCTGGCTGAACTACACGTACGGACCATCACTTCTTTTCTTTCTCCCCTGTCCCTGCAGCGCCTGCATCCACGCTGTGTGGGCACAGCTTTGCCTGGGAGGACAGTCCCAGAAGAGGGCTCCTCTCAGCATCACCCACAGCCACGCATTGGGGATATTTCCCATTAAAACCAACTTTGGGGTTCAAATCCCCTGAGGATACAGACAGCTCAGCCTGGATTTCCCACGTCCTGTGTCTTGGGGCAGAGCCAAATGATCCCCACCAGCCCAGCGGTCCCTTTCCCGAAGGGTGTCCTCTGGATGCCGTCTCTTGCATGAAGAGCAGCAAGGCTGCTTCACTGGGGTGCTGCCTCATGGTGTCAAAGCCCAGGGGAGATGGATGGCAGCAGCTGGGCTACAAAAGCACAAATTATTTCCTAAATAAGATACTCCTCATCTTCTCTGTTGCTGACAGAGGTATCACAAACCCATGTTTACCTTCTCTCTCTGCTCTGCCAGGTAGGAAAAGCCTAGGGAGTTCAGCTTAACTCTCCTTTCCTGAAAAACAGTGAGAAAATTGTTTTTCCCATCATGGGCAAAGGTGTTTGCTGCTGTGGCTGTGGTACATCTTAAAAGCAGAGCTTAAAATGGAGTAAATGCTTGGCTGAGAGCAAAGCAGATCATTTTGAGGAGTATTGCTGCAGAACAGAAGGAAACATGAGTGTGACTTTGCTGTTGTCTTGGGCCACTCTGACACTAATGCAGGTGCGCTTGGCCTTCAGATCCACCCACAGATGTTCTATTCTACATGCCTTGAAAGGAGCTGTTGTCAGAGAAAGGAGGCTCTCAAGAACAAATAGCAGAGGGAGAAGGGTGCTCTTAGGATGACATTTTCAGGCCAAGGAGATGTCTATGAAGGAGGTCTGTGGGTACATACTCATCACAGCTAGCAAAAAAATAGAAATAATCCACACACACGATTACTTCTTATTAGATACTTGCAGCTGAGGTTTCTTTTTCTTACCTGAATGTGGCTTTTTTTATTCCCAAAATTTTTTGCTTTCACACATCATGTAAACAAGCACAGCTGATGAATAAAGAAGTTGCAGAGTTAATATGGATAGTCTTCTCTAGCATTACTGACCAAGTTCTGGATCTCTTGAACTTGTATGTGGAAACCTGGTTAAAAATTAATTATTTTCACCACATCCATTTCAGCTTTGCTGTTGTCCCTCAAATGTCCCCCAAAGAAACAAGCAAAAAACCCATTAAGCCAAATCATCTTTTCCTTCTCCTTGCCTTTTCAGTGATGATTTGGTTGGAAAGACTGGCTGAAGGTGAATTGGGTGTTACTGTATTGCAGGGCAGTTTTGTGATCGTGCAAGGAAATCAGTAATTCATTTAGAAACTATGTTTAATATAGATCAAAATGCGAAGATCAAAATGTAATGAGGGTGGTGAAACAGTGGAACTGGCTGCCCAGAGAGGTGGTAGATGCCCCATCCCTGGAAACATTCAAGGTCAGGTTGGACGGGGCTCTGAGCAACCTGATCTTGTTGAAGATGTCCCTGCTCATTGCAGGGGAGGTCGGACTAGATGACCTTTAAAGGTCCCTTCCAACCCAAACAGTTCTATGGTTCTATGATCCTATGATTCTATGAATCTATGATTCTATGACCATAGTAGGGATCATATACTGCAAGGGGAAAAAAGGAGTTTAGAAACAAGCATCATAACCATGGCAACATAAGAGGGATCTTTTCAACAAAGAGCGGAGCTCCTTGTCTAGCTGTAATTGCCTCACGAGCAACAGGTACAGCACTTCGGGGGGACTGGTGAGCAGCGGGTTAAGATGCTATTGTGGGAGGACCTTGGTCCCTCAGCAGTGTCGAGTATGTCCTCAGGAAGCAGAAAGGAAGGGGAACAGCACAAATCATGAGCAGCACCCAAGCCTGGCTCACCCGGCTCTCCCTTGTCTGCATGCTGAGGTGGGTGAGGGTCTCCCATTTCATTCCCATGGCCACCCCGGGATGAAGTTCAGCACTGCAAAGGCAATGGCGCAGATAATGGGGAGAGGGTCTCTCAGAAGAGGGCAGGCACCTTGTGTGGGGAGGTGGTTGGGAGAACAGCAGAAAGCAGTCACCCACCGAGGAAAAGGAGCAGCTGCATCTGGTGGGGAGGGGTGTCCTCACTCAGGGGGGAGCCTGAGCCATGCATCCTCATTGTGCACAGGGCTTTGCACCATGGAGAAACACCTCTGGACTGTTTTTCCACGCTATCAGGCCACATAAGGGTCTTTGGTAGGTATTTAGTGAATATCTGTGTGAGTTTAGTATGAGGAAAATTGGATCCTGCTCTTTATATACCCTGACGAATTTCCTTTTCTTAACTAACCTTCAAAAGTCACCCACAACCAACTCTTTTACACAGTGCAGTTAATGACACAAATCTCTCTGCATTAACTGATGCACCTACACAGACAAATAGAGGTATAAACAACCTTAGTAGAGTTCATAGTTGGGTACCTAGCAGGAGATTTTGCTTCAAAAGCTGTACCAATTAGTATTTTACAAATGCCTACATGACAATCAGAAGAAAAAGAAAAAAAAGATTCTTAGAGTGTGCGTATAGATGAATATTTATTTACTTGTCTATCTAGCTATTTGTTTATTTATTCAATCATGTTTAAGCAGGTTCCTCATTTACCTTTGCCTTAATGTGATGCTGCAAAGGTACTGTTGATTATTTTGCAATCACACTTATAAGCAAAGCAGACGCCTTTCCTATTAATGTGCTGATAGATCTCAACCCTCAAATAAAATAGATGAGGCACAAGTCTGGAGGGATGGGAAGGACTTGTCTCTTATGCAAACTGTTTTTGATATCTTCTTCATGCCACTCTGCCATCCACTCTGAATTTCCCACATACGTTTTCAGGAAACCCTGTGTAGCTTCCAGGTACTTGCTGCTGCTACTTACTTGCTCGACTACAATTTGGTGTTTTCTGGTGCTATCACTTTAACAGGACTTGAACAAGATTCCCATTTTCTATGTCTTCATGACCATCTCCTTCTGTCCAGAGGCCAGATCCACTGAATAATGTAATTTAATAATGTGATTTCTAGCATCTCACCCTTCATTTTACTTACAAATCATGGTCCATTGCCAGTGCAGCCCTTTCAGCTTCAGGCTGCCAACCAAGCTTTCCTCTGCCAAGTTCAAGATGAGCTTGTTGAGACCAGGAACTTGGCCAGAACGTGACCTTCATTGTTAATATATGACATGAATATGACAAGCCCAGGATTTTGCCAGCTCGAGCAGGAATAGCCAAATTCCAGCACTCTTTTGCTCCTATTCACTCAGCTGATTGCCCACAAGGCGATGAGTGTTGGTGTCATATCAAACACTACATCCAACTATAGGAACAGGATTTAGAGGTTTAGCAAAGCCACTACTTGAGGATTTTGTTATGCAGCCATCTTTCCAGATGCTGCACTCTTTGGGTGCACTTGGATGCACATCATGACTGGTCAACATCCTCAATAAGCAATGATAGCTCCCTAAAATTTTGCTGACTCAGCTGCCACTGCAAGAGCACACCAGCGGAGCACACCAGTGTCCCAGGCTGACAAGTCTGGGAGTAATGTCAGGCAAAAATAACTTACATACTTGAAGTCAGTAATGGAAGAGAAGTTGTCCGACAACAGTCTGTTGGGTACTTCTTAGAGTCACCTGCGTGGTATAGCTTAGGGGAAGCCAAGATATATCACAATCGTCTCCCAGCGCCTAATGCTGGAACTGGTAAGCATAGCATGGATGTGGATAATGAAGGCTTGGTGTCCCTGTGACAATCAGTATGGATATGAGAGAGCTGCTTTGCGTTGGAAGTGTGGTACAGCTGTATCTGAACTGAGAAAAATAACTCAAAGCTTCTAGCAAGCTGGCAGAAGAAACCCCGAACTTTAATTTACTTGTTTATCACTTAGTACCTAGAGGTGTTTGCTATTTCTGTTTCTAAAAGACACTGATATTGCTGGGAGAGATGCAATGCTATGTGAGCTCCCACTTCCTTCTGCTGGAATGTTGTCCAGGACCTATTCAAGTGTCCTTCAGCAGTGGCAAGGCTTAATCTTTACACTCATGGAGCAAGAATAGAAATTAAAAAGTCATAATAGGCTTGTCTGAGTGAACAAGTGTGTAAAATAATAGTAAATTTGATAGTTCAGAAATGCAGAATCAGCTTTGGACTATATTCCTTATGCCTGAGAGCTGCCCACAGCTCAACGGTCAAATTTAATGTGCCTTTGAGGTTCTATACACACAGAACCTGTATTTTACCCCCTTTTGTCTCATCTGCAAGAAAAAGGAAGGATATGGATAAAACCAGAGGTCAAATCTCGGGAACTGGTTCAGATTGGGTTGGGCGTAGGGTGAGCCTGAGTAAGTCATGTCATTGCTACCTGCAAAGAAAGGAAACAGGGAAATCAGAATTAAATGTTTTCATTTGCTCTGTGCTGTCTGCTGAAATGAGAGCTTTTATCAAAATTACTAAGCTTTTTTTTTCCCTAATAAATATGTCAAAAAAAAATCTCAAACAAGGTGTCCTTTAAATGAAAACCTGGAAGACTCTGTTTACCAAGGAGATGTGCAAAGGGAAGAAAAGATATTTTTCCTGACCAGCCTTCTTTCCTCGACCTCTCTCTGCTGCACCTCGTTGGACTTTACTTTCCTCAGCTCAGCAGTGTTTTTACACTGGGACAGTCACTCTGTCAGCTCTCTTCCTCTCTTTCCACACAAAACTAAGTAGAGACAGGGCATGGGCAGCTTTGCTACTCTCCACCTTGGCCGCCAGTACTTTTGTGCAGCAGGAATGGGGATACCCATCATCATGCTTACACAAAACCTGGGTGTTTAATGCATAAATGAAGCTGTACGACCTCTGCTCACAAGCACGCTGAGGGCTGGGACACTCTCCCACAGGATCTGGCATAACAGGGCTCATAAATAGTTATGGTCTCTCATCACTGCTCGTACAGATTAAAATAGGTGTCTAGGTAGAGTGCATGGGTGGAAGAAAAGGAGCAGAAGTGGCAGCACCATAGGATTTTTTTTATCTCTTTGGGAGGTCACTTGGAGAGAAATGTTCCCCCAAAAAAGCGTATATGAGTACCTGCAGGGGTGCTTGGGACTACAGCTTGTGGTAAATGCCAACAGACTGGGTAAAGTTCTCAACTCACGGGCAAAACTTCTGTGCAAAGCTGGAGGAGGGACCCTAGAAGGATCATTAAGGAAGTCATCAAGGGTAACACAGGGATGGACCCGCACAAGAAGCTGTGAGAAGTGAGCTCCAAATACCTTGCTGGGCCATGCACTGTGGGTGCAGAAGATCAGAGATAAGTTTTTTGCCTAAATCTGTCAAAAGATGGGCGTCAAATGCTGGCATTCTCCAGCTAGTTTAAGGCAAGGCTTATTTTTCTGTTGGTATTTGTTGTTGGTAACTTTGGCAGGGTCTTGGCCTTATCCTAATATAGTGAATAGAAAAAAATCTGAAAACTCAGAAAATGTTTTTCAGGGCAGGAAACTCATTTGGATAATGCTAAAAGGATTTTCTAATACAACACAGCTCTACAGTAGGGACATTTAATTCCTCTCAGAGCTGGGTTTAAATTTGTACTTACACTGAAAATGTATTAAATTAACATTTTAAAAAAACATTTTAAAAACAGGCTAATACATCCTGTCATGTTCTATCTCAGCGCAAATGCATACTGAAAAGTTATGATAAATGACAGTCTATTTACACCAGAAATACCAATAGGCCTTTAACTATAGCAATGCAAATGATGCCACTCTAATTAAAATTGGAAAATGGCTATATTCAGTTTTTAATGAAAATATTCTTCCATGCATTTCCAATCTCTAGCACCATTTCATTTTGTCTATAGTGGACAAGGAATTAATTACTTCAATTGGAGTTTAAATCTCCATGAATACACTGGTAATCAAAGACTTCTTCTATTAGCACTTAGATGAGCTATTCTGCTATAAACGAACCGGTAGAGTTCTGCACTAACTGCAAAGTTGCTTTCACTTTGGGAATTAGATGGAATAAATGTTAGGTAGTTATGAGCACCGACCAGCTGGCCCGAGCTGTTTGTGCTGTGCAGGGGATTAGCTACAACGGCGAAACATCCTGAGCGTATGCAATTCAGCAAAGCGACGAGGTGCTTTTAGAAGTGTGATTAAGTGGAGCGCATTTTTTTGTCATTACAGCCTGGAAATGACAGGCCACCCCAGGTCTAACTGAAGTGCAAATAAGAGGCCAGCTGAAGGGAAATGGGGGGGAGGAATCAAATGAGAGAACTACAGGAAACTTGGGGCCAAGGCTTTCTCATCGCTTCCCTGTCTGCTGCCACTGCTGGGTTTGTGCTAGCCACCATGGTCCCCTTTCCTGTCAGTGGAAGGAAGATATGGACTTCCCACAGATTTGCCATGGGATGCAAGTTCCCATCTTCACTCAGTGATTTCTGTGATATTTCTGGATAAGCCCCACAGAATAGTTAAAAAATGGCAGTCTTCATAGCCCTTCCTCTTATTATGTTTAATATTCTGGTGATTTTTTGTAGAATTCCCATGCCAGCAAATGCCATCTCTGATAGAAAACAAAAGTAGAACATCACTTGCCATCTGGGGCACACAGCAGCTGCTGTTTTCAGGTGGTCCAGGAGAAAAAGAGTCTCTTTGTGCATTTCAAGTCTTTTTTAAAAGGGGTGAAGGATTAAAGCATCTTAAATTCATCACTAAATAAGCCCTTAAGATTTTAAAAGTGGTCTACGGAAGATGGCGTATGCTTCCGTGCAAGCGTATCACGGCAATAACTAGACATTAATGAACAAGAGTCTTAGGTGCAGCTGTGCTGTCTGCATTAGCCTTGATCAAAAGGATGTCTGATTTCCACAGGTGTTGCAACCCTCCATTGTCCCAGTGCTGCAAACAGCCATGGTGGTACCTGTCATCACCTGTGTGGAGGCCACCATGCATGCTGCTGGGTGGCTGAGCAGCACCATGGTGCAGGGCAGCCCGGCTCCTGGAGATCCCTCCTGGATGTACTTCTCCAAGAGGATATATCCCAGTTGGCTTCCTGATGCCCCACTTCAAGTGATCATCCCCTTAAATCTGCCTGGTGCCGTGACCAAGGGGACTGATAAAATTTTGCAGGTGGTGCTCCAGCCTGTCAGGAGCTGCAGTACCCTCAGGGTAAAATAAAGCTGATTCAGGAAAAGTGGGATCAGGCCTTCAAAGGCTTAATACAAAATGGCCAAAGTTTGACCTCCCCTGTGGCCAGCAGGTTGTTGTTCTCAACAACAGTTTCGTTTGCCTGTGTTGAAAAGTCTTGATTGCAACTCAAGGAAAGATGCTTTGTCATTCCTGCTGTAAAACAAGGCCTCCCAGCAGATCACCGCCCAGGAAATTGGATGGTTTCCCTTTACAACTGATCCTGGTACTTGCTTTATTTCCTGCTATATGGTCTATTGTTTCAGTGAAAGAGCTATTGTGTAGATTGATAGGTTGAAAGCATTATCTTCTGATTGTGTCTGTGCAAAGGCCAGGACCCTGATTCCTTATGGGGCCACAGGACATTACTAGAATAACAACTCCGCATTATGTTCAGCGCAGAGAGGGATTGTATAGACTTCAATGGGAAAGGAGTCACTAACTAGTGCAGAACAGCACTAATGCCGTATCTTTGATATTGTATATGAGATTTAATTATGTCTCTAGATTTATTGGGACCAATTATTGAGGAGTAACTCATTAAAAACATTCTCCTTCTTTGCATATGTAATTTTACCTTATTCCATGCACTAATGCAAAACTGTAAGATCAGAAAACCTCCGAGTTGCAGACTTGGGCTCAGGTATCACCGTACCCCTCCCCTGCTCTGTTTGCATCTGTTCTTGACAGAAGTCAGGCAGGCTAGTAGGCTCCCTGGACCGGCCACTCATGTTCTTCATGGCCTGGCTCAAGAGTTTTGCCTGGTCTCTATTTTTTTTCTCCACATGTGGTGCTTGCAGAGGAATCCAGATTCACTGCAGCAAGCCCCTTTCTTAGAACACTCAGGACAACAGAAAACCAGAGTAAAACAATATGTCAGTCCAAAGCACTTAAAGTAATAGAGTCCTTTTTTTTTTCCCTCTCATAATATAATTTATTTCCCAAGAATCATTATTTTCCTCTTGCTTTACTCCTGGATTTCACAGAACCACAGAATGGTAGGGATTGGAAGGGACCTTTGGAGATCAATTAGTCCAACCCCTGTGCTAAAGCAGGTTCACCTAGAGCAGGTTGCACAGGAATGTATCCAGGCGGGTTTTGAGTATTGTCAGAGAAGGAGACTCCACAAACTCTCTGGACAGCCTGTTCCAGTGCTCTGTCACCCGCAAAGTAAAGAAGTTTTTCCTCATGTTGAGAAGGAATTTCCTGTGTTCCAGTTTGTGCCCATTGCCCCTTGTCCTGTCGCTGGGCACCACTGAAAAGAGTCTGGTCCCATTCTCTTGACACACACCCTTTAGATATGTATAAGCGTAGATAAGATCCCCTCTCAATCTTCTGACTAAAAATGAAGTGAACCGTTTTGGTCAGGCTCTGCCGACCTCCTGTATGTGCTTTGCTGCCATAGGAAAAATATTGTGCTCTGTCTGAATGTTTTCCTGAATCTGATGTGGTTTTTTTTTCTGTAACTTATCATCTATTCTGTTAAATAGTATATTAAACAACTTTATTTTAGCCATGGTACTAATATAATTTTTCTTTCTGAAAGTAAACACATCGTGGCAAGTAGCACTGACTCTAAAGTCTTAGAAAATTTGTGATATTTCATGCAGCTTTTAATTTTACTTTCAGAAAGTTTGTTTTCATCAGTTTTTCAGCAGTCTCTATCTGGCTGTTTACAGCTGCTCCTTTTGCTGGAAAGTTTTAACCAGCAATGCAGTGAGGAGAGCTATTTTTTTTTCCTCCTGACGTGACGTTGTTTGTGTAGATAGAGTTCTGGGCTTGTTAGAGAGTACAAGGATAAATACCACCTCCTGCTTCCAGCCTTATTAGGGACATGCTGATGTATTTTCACAACATGTCTATTGCAGTTAGCGGTAGATGAAGGTTCACGGTCACTCACAGGAACAAAGAATAACAAGAACTGTAGAAGAAAGAAGTGCTTGGTATGAAGTTAAAAAAAATATTTGTGTTCATTAGAGGATTTTTGTAATGTGTGCATTTTGCAGCAGACTGAATAATTACCCTAGGAGGTTTTTTAACATCATTTTTGGGTTAGCATAATGAACAATATCAATTCAGTAGAAATATGAAGGGGAAAGAAAGCCTGATGACCTGCTGAAAAATGCAATCTCCTGGAGTCCAGCAACTTCACTGAAGGTAAATTGACTGAGCAATTGTTCAGGAGCAGACATGACACAACCCAAAGCTTTAAAATATTTGCTTAAATGAAATCCCCTTAAGAAATTTGTCAGAATGAAGTTGATGTAGAGACTTGTTCAGAGGTAGGACGGAGCATTTATAGAAAGGTGTTGACTGACTAAAGACTAGGATCTATTGGAAATCAAGCTGTGGATAGCCATGTACTCAAAATGCAGAGATAGATGCCACCTAAGCATGATGAAGAGATGCAGAATGACTGGAGAAGCAAAGGACCAGCACGGGGTTTACTAGTGTGACCACCAGAACCCAGCTGAAGAACAGCAAGGGACAAGGAAAGAGATGGCCCTACATGAGGGAAGAAATGTCCCAGGCACAGGTGGTGGTGGGAGAAAGATTCACAGCTTGAGAAAGTGGAAAACTGGGAGGACTGGGCATTTTAGGGGGGTAATAGAGGGGGCAAGGGGGAAAACAAGGCACTTAGAGATCTGAGTAGAGACAGGATGTGCTGGGACAGGGAAAGGAGGGGCAGCTGGTATCAAGATGCATCAAAAATGAAAAAAAGGCATGGCAGGCAGGAAGGGGGAGAGAAATACAGCTCTAGTTACGGCACTGTGGACAGGCTGCGGGAGGCAGATGGAACAGGCACAGCAGCCGGGTTAGAGAGTCTTGCAGAAACTGAAATGGGATTTGCCACCCCCAGTCAGATGCCTGTAGTTTAAAGCCACCAACATGTTTTTTATGAGGATGCCATGGTAGCTGCTTGAAACAACCGAAGCAGAGTGCAGGAAGAGACATCAACTGGTGAAGATTTATGGATTTGCAAGAAGCATCTGTCCAAAGAGGGTATAAAACAACGGGCAAATCTCATAATGTCACAGCGACCTCCCTGCCGGCAAAGAGGAACATCTCTGCCTTTCTCCTTCCTCCCATGCCATCCAGTTCCAGTCCCCTTCCTGGAAGAAAGAGAGAAAACAGATATTCCCTTAAGGGCCAACAGCAAAGAATTGATTCAAGGGACAACGAAGCAAGAATAAATGAGAAAAGAAAGCAGTGGGACTGGAAATGTGGTGGAGAAATAGTTAAAGCTCACCAGGAATAGTGCTAGAGAGAGAAAAAAAGCTATGAATTTGTCTGTAAAAATAAATAAAGGGAAGCAGGCATGAGGAGGCAAGGTATGTTCTGCTGCATGGTGTAATGAAGATGCTATTACAGCTTCCACTGATGGAGAAATTGAACATATGCCAAAACACCGCAGCCTTGAAGAAAAAAAAAAAAAGCCCCAAAATTGTGTTTGAGAGTCTCCTGGAAGATGAGAGACCTGTAAGTTCACAATTAACATGCCTGTTCAGGGGCTACCACTCGAAAATTGTCCTGCCCTCGCTGAGAGGCAAGCAGCACGCAACTGTTCGGCATAAGGGGGATGGAACAGGTCAGCTCTGCCGGTCACTGGAGCATGAGTCTGCATGAGCACGGAGCAGATTTATTGGTGTAGGAGCAGCCTGGCTGACCAGGCTGGACCACCATGGGATGTTAATAAATCCTCCAGTGCACCAAAATAGGTGTCTGTGCATAATCCACTCACTCAGACCTGCCCAAAGGGCAGGTATTGTTTCTTCGGTGAGATGTCTCACGGTACATTAGGTGACTCACTGGACCTGTTACAGACATAGACACCCACTGAAACCTGCTGGAGATGCTGAGCTTTGGGAATGGGACCATTGCTCGTGGTGCTGGGGCCTCCTGGGAGTGAAGTACAGCATTGTTGTTGGTTGTCTAAAGAGTCAAAGCCACAATATTTGTGAAAATTAAGTTATAGGGAGCCCATGTGTGTATTTATCTATAAGACAAAATCCCTTGGCTCTTCTTCCCTGAAACTAAAGCCTAACGCTGCAGTTTTCAAAGCATGCATGTGGCTAGACATGGCATGACCAACTGGCATCACAGGCAGGCAAAACGGAGCTACCTGAAGGTGAAGGATGAAAGGTTGCACTGAGGAGATGGCATTGTGTGGCATGCATGTATTTATGACTAAGCATCCAGTTGTTTGTAGGTGCCACAGAAGCAGAGAATTTAGAGCAACATTCAAATTCTGTGCATTACTATAACGGACCCAGAACAATCACGGTATGTGTCTCAGGATACAATGGAAGATTAATGCAGGATGTAAAGGAAGTGTAAATACCTTCTTAGCTCCATGAAGCTTACCGGCTGCATATTTCTAGGGTTTTTTTTTCACAGAGATGCCTTCAGGTTACCGGCTGTGGCAAATATTAATTAAGCAAAGAGAGTGCTTGACCTATTGAACAGTGTTCTGCAGTTATAATCATATATAGGGCAATAAAAACATAAATCAATAACATTGGGTCTTTAGTGCTCATTGCAAGATTTACTTAGGATCAGCTGAATAGTTTCAAATGCATCTGAGTGAAAGGGGTAGGTCAAATACATTATGCAGCATAAAATTAGCCTACTCTGACATTTTCACAATGGGTGAACTTCCAAGAGCAGAGGGGATGATGCCAATTGGTTGTGTCCCTCATGATAAGTACATTTTCTATAAAGATAGATGGTAGCATCTCTAGTTCCTAAAATCCCCGTTTTACATTTAATGTATGAAATATTTAACAGATCAGGGGAAACATAGCAAAGGGTGTGAATGCTCTGATAAAGAATAAAGCCTGATCTACCTCTCGGGCTTCACTGATTGCTTTTTGGCATCTGTTCGGCTGAGCAGGTCGCTCGCAGTGGTGGTGACCTGCGATGTGGTTTCAGTCCGCAAGGACCCAAGATGCTGGGCTGGCTCCAGTGCCGAGCGCAGTGCTCAGAGCAGCCCTCACTACTCCACTTGAGGAAGCATCTGAGCAGCGTGTTTCGGTCCGTGGCCCTTGGGCCTCCTGCCTTTTCCCATATTTTCCATGCTCACGCCTGTGTTGGCTTTCAGACTGTTCCTCAGCCCTACGGAGTTCGAAGCAGATTGCTTCTGATTCAGATCCCACCCACTGAAAAGCACACACATCTCGTGTACACTGTAAGGACACATCCACCATACACAGATCAATGCCAGGCAGCCTTGTAATACACTTTTATTAAGTGCGTGTGGTAGGATACAGGGCCTAAAAGTATCACTGTGATCATCTCGCCTGTCGTGCTGCTCAGCACAGGCTGGAGAACAATCCCAGATGAATTATTGTTTGAAGTATTTGTCAGCGCTGAGAAGGGCACTTAATTTCTTCTTTAAAAATTCTGGTCCTGGAGCAGCTGCCATCCCCACTAGTAACATGTCACAGTGCTTAGCTCCTCTTTGCAGTAAATTTGTACATCTTTATTTTCTATCTGATCGTATTTATGCTAACAATAGCTGTTTATTTTGAGTGTCCTTTCTCTGGGCAGGTGAGATAAGCTTGAGATGAAGTTAGAGCTTAACCCAAGTTTAATAACCTGAGAATTCCCAGAGTGCCTTGACATTTTCCAAACTGCTGATGCTCATACTTCACTGTGGACCTGGTCCATTTTTTCATCCTTCTCTTCCATTTGTAGGTCCAAAGGTTGCACATTTGTCTTTGCCTAATCTTGAGAGCTCACGTCCAGCTGGTTGGTCACCACTGTCCACACAACTTTCTCAAAGTCGTGCTCATTGGAAGTTTTCTGTGCCAGTATACCTTCCCCTCTCCATACCATAGGTACTCCTGGAGGCTACAGGTTTGGTTGGAGAAAGAGCTCAAACCCCACAAGAGGCAGGTCTCTGCAGTGGACCCACCACTGTGCGTCCTTTTTTACTGAAAGACTCCTTGCCACAGGAGACTAATTTCTGTCCTCACTCATACCTCTTATTTGCACGCCTTAATTTTGAGGAAACTGTGAAAATGCCAGCGTTTGAAGCTGACTTTGATAATGCTCCTCATCCCAGCCTGAAAAGAATGGAAGTTTTGGGGGATACTTGTGGTCCCTGTACCACCTGACTTCTGTCTGGTGCCATATTCATCCAAAACAGACATGCAATGGAAAAACTTTTTTTTTCCCCTTTTTTCCTAGTGAAAATGCCAGAAGATCAGCTGTTCTCACTCTATCCTTAATTATGTATCAAAGGAACATCCTGTTCCCACAATATTTTACATAATGGCCAGCCAACAGGATAAATTTATGCAGGAACAAACCGGGAACAAGCTGGGGAAAAAAAAGAGAAGAGCTGCTGAAACAAATGAAGGCCATGCCATGTAGGACAGAGAAAATGGCAGATGAGAAAGGTGCCAGAAAATAATAATACTGAGTAGAAACACATACTTCAAACCACTGGGAGAAACAGAATGATGCAATGGAAAGGAAGGAGGAATCCAGCATATGCAGATGGAAAACACAGGAAAGCATCCAACTGTCTCCACCGTCACATCTGTTCCTATATTGTCTCCCTACAGGAGTCAGTGAACTGTTCCTGATCTTCCTTACAGCTGCTTATTCTCTGTGTATCCATGTCCTGGTGCCCCTAGTGGTCCCACCACCTTCCTCCTCCCACCTTCTCAACTGGCTCATCACCCCACCCATATGCCTGACATCCCATGTATAAATCTGCTGAAGTCCTGAGAAATGAAAAAGAAAAGGCTTGATTTGTTTGCTGAAGTTCTCAAATCAAATGCATGGAGATGCTGTGCTTAGACACGTGGTCACCAGCCCTTCAGGCTTTTTTGTTTCATCCTTTAGATGATGGTTTCCAAACTGGTTCATGGTGCACCAGGGAGGACAGGCAATAATCCTCAGGACCATTTTGACTCTGTACTTTTCTCTTACAGATGATACGGTGTGAGTGCAGAGAGCTCTATGGGAAACTGTCCGGCTTAGTACCTATGTGTGGGCCACGGTGTCTGGAAACTACTGCCACCAACACCTCCAGCTATCTATTCAGAAGGCCCCCATCCAGTAGGGAATATGTGGAATCTTTACCCTTGTCTTCCTCTTTCCTCTGGGAAGCGAGTGAGCAGAGATGACAGAAGAAAGCCCCAACTCCTTTAGCAGCAGAACAAGGTTGAGAAAATTACAGCCATGCTTCTGCATTCTCATTAGCAGGAGCTTTAATCTAAAAGCATGGAAACAGACCAAATGGTTTATTTGCCTCTGCCAAGCCGATTGCTGCTGCATGGGAACATTTGTCTCTGAAACTTCTCGATTCTTGATGGTGGATGCAGCTTTCAGAGTGCGGTAACAGTTGTGATCGCTGCAGTGAATTCAGTGTGGTATCAGTTTCAGGGCGACGACAGAGGAATAGAAGTGACAGCAGAAACAGTGGGATGCAGCGAGGATGGAAATGCTCTGCACTCCTTACTATATCTGTGCTTTTCAGACCAAAGACATCCAAACCATTCCCCATAGGGGAGCAGAGGGGGAGGGCAAGACTGTGTGTTTTGGATGCACTTTGCCTCTCTGGGTTTTCATTGGCGTATGCCGGAGACTTTCATCATCTCCCCTGCATCACGCTCTTTCTCCCCCTAGTTCAGATTATGGGTTTTTGTCCTGCTGTCTCTGAACCACATTTAAATGCACCTTCACAGTTATCTGAAGCAAATGAACTTCCAGCCACCACTGCTAACATTTACAGTTATCTGACGCAAATGAAGTTCCAGCCACCACTGCTGACATTTTCAAGCACCGTTGCCAGCAATTCTTCACTCGAAGAATCCTCTGTTAGTTGTAAAGCGCCTGCCTGTGTGCGCACCCCTCCGCAGGAGCCGAGAGCAGAGCTGCTGGGCACACAGCACCTTCGGCCATGGGGAAGGGAGTGAGCAGCAGGGACCAAAACCGAGGTGGAGAAAGGGTTTCCTAATTTGTGTTTAACACGGCTTCTGGGCTATATGCTGGATGTTTGGCGAGCTTGCGCTGCTTCGTGCTGGGTGTGAAAACCTGGGAGGGACTTGGCGTTGCAGCGTGTGTTTGTCAGGAGCTAGGTCTTCCCAGCCTTGGCTGTGAGATCAGATAAAGCTTAATTGTTGCTTTTGCTGGATTTGACTAGTTATCGTTAACAGGATAGCATGTCCCAGGCTCACCAGAGCAGAAATTGAGTGACAGGGTTTGAATTCTTCATTGTTCACATGAAAGATGAACACTTTTGAAGCAAAACTTTGCAAGCGGCTTCTTGTCCTCACCTTCTTGGCCTGGGAGAAGAAAACAATCAGCAGGAATAGATGACATGACCTTGAGCAAACTTCAGATACTAATTTCTTAAACATGCTCTTTCCTGCACAAACCACTTAATTTGTATCTTCATTTACATATATTTCCCAGTACATTAAATTATTCCATTGGCTAATTCTGCTTTTTCATTGACCCATTTTCTGTTTTAATAACAACATCCGTGTCACAAATGCAGTAACCGAAGAAGACTAGTTGCCCTGATCCTGGCTCTATCTAGCATGCGATTTGTTAGGTCCTGGTTGAATTGATACAAGAAGGATGTATGACACATTGGTTTTAATAATACATTTTCTGTTCTGCATATCCCGTTATTTCCTGAGAGGCCAGAGATGACAGAAGAAAGGCCTGAGTCCTTTAGCAACAACACAAGGTTGAGAAAATGAGAACAACGCTTCTGTGTCCTTCTAAAAAAGTGCCTCTGCCTCTGAAGCTCAGAATGCTCTGCTTGCCTGTGCCAGCCCCATTGCGGCTGCTCGGGAGTCTTTGCCTCTGAAACTTCTTGACTCCTGATGACAATTGCACTTTTCAGAATTAAGCAAAAATTCTGATGACTGCAGTGAATTTAGCATGCTATTAAAAACAGGCTCTAATTACTTATGGTTCGTAAAGCTTATTTTTTCTCAGAGCAAATCCAGCAAAATATGAGATTTTTTTTTGTTCTATTCTGTTTTACACTGATAAAAAGACATTTTAGAAAAGGCTGAAAAACAGAGACAGTTGAATACCTAGTTAGTTTTCTAAGTACTTTGTCACGTTATTAAACTTGAATAATGTGATTAAACTCATAAAAGACAGTATCCCTTTCCAGAGCATTTCTCATTCAAAACCAAGAAAAGTGTTAATTAATTTATTCTGCTTCTGCTGTTGCATACCGATACAACTGTAATACACACATAGCTAAACTGAGTGAGAGAAATGAAAGGATTCGGAACTCTCCCTAGTTTTCTGAATTTCAGGTTGCCAGCATTCATGCTTGTTCTTTACGCCACACTAAAAAAGCAAGGAAAAGAGTTAACTGCCTGAAAAAAGCCAAGAGCCAGCTACCCAATGTCATAAGATACTCTGTCTCACACAGATGGTGGCTAGTTAAAGGTGAACATGAAAGAACTTTTCTAATTTCTTTACATGACTCGTCACTCATAGTTAGAAATACAACAAGGAACGGGTAAGGATCTCAGGTTAAAGAAAAACCCCACATCAATGCACGACCGTGCTTTATTTGATCCTGAAAAGAAGTATTTAACTCACTACCCTGAAATTCCCCTCTTTCCTCTGGTGTCTAATGCGTATCGCTGACCATGAAAGGCTGTGAAGGAAATTGTTGCGATGAACAGTGCGATATGGAGTTTGCCTGTTTGAGTGAGTACCCTTTGTCCGGTGACAGTGTCTTGGAAGTCGTGATGAGCCGTACAGCGTGATCCCTCTGTGTAAAAGGCTTCATTTTGTTGTCAAGGAGACCAGCTTTTTTGTCAGATGCAGCTTTGATAGTGAAGGAGTAACATGAAGGAAAACTATGTGTACTTCTGATACTTAAAAAGACCCACTTCTCAAACTCAAGAAAAATTTGATTTCTCCTCCACACTTACACAGGCACATTAGTAAAGAGGTTTTAGTAATTTCTTAGTACCTCTGTATCATGCTCTCAGATTCAATAAAATCAAGGGGCAAATCCTGTGTATCACCCACCAGGCAGATGACGCAGAATTTTGGCATTGAGACTATGGACAGTATAATCAGCTACAGTTCTGCTCTGGTCTTTGGAAAGTGCTATTGGTTCATGTCCTAGTCCCACACTTCAGGGACAGCCTGATCACAGGGGTTTGGTCTGGCCAGGGTTTGGTCTGGCCTTTTGACCAACAGATTTGTGGACAAGCAGATGTTCTGCCCTTTGTTTTGCTCCACTTTTGTGTTACCTTAGAAGGAGAAGGTTTGGGGGGACCTTCAGAGCCTCTTGGCCCCTTCTCTTGCCTCCACTTTGGTTCACTGCACCCACGCCAGTCACTGGAGACACTTGCCTAGCCTCCTCTTGGGGGTCTCCTTGGAATTTTAACTGTGTTTGGTATCACATATCCCCTCTTTCTCCAGTTCTCTGTTCTAAATCTTTCTTTATAGGGACTGTCTCTGGACCTCCTGCCACACTCACCAGCATCTTCTGGGCTTTCTCCAAGTGTCCCATGCCTTTCCTGAAGCACAGGGCCCCAGACGAGGTCTGGCACTTCAGATGAGGCCTTACCAGTGCCAAGCAGAGCTGAAGGACTATGTCATATGCTGAACTCCAGTCTGTGCATTCAGTATTGTAGTTGCCTTTTTTTGTAACAATGAGTCACATCAGGCTTGTGATTGACTATCCATCTCTTGCACTCTGTCTGCCTCTCACCAACTCATCTTTTCCTCAGTATGACCAGTAGCATCAGCTGTTTCCCACCGTACACTGCACTGTGGCCTTTGGATCCACGTCTGTGTATTCTGTCATCCGGATGCCTATGGGAAACAAGGAGTGGTGGTGGACCCAGAACAGCAAATTCCCACCCCTTCATTTTGACAGTAAATTTTGGATAGCAAGCTCTCTGGATCAGGTAATGCACCCAGTTTTGCATCCAACCCTTAACAGTCTTAACCATTTTTTCCTTAGCTTATTTATGAAAAAGTAACTGAAATGACACCAAGAAACTTTAATAAAATCAAGTTGTGACGTCTCCTCCTTCACCCCTATTCACAAGGACTGTCACAAAGTTGCAGGAGGTAATTTAATTGATTTGATACAGTCTATTTTAATATATAGGTCTTGGCCACATGTCTTTGAAAGCAGAGGAAGCTGTTTGATGTACTTCAGAGGACTTAATTACTCCTAATATTCCATGTTAAGTAGAAAAATTCTAAAAAAAACCCCAAACTTCAAAAATTCAAGTTTCTAAAGTGTATTTCACTTTACAACACTCCACATTCAGATTTTGTTTAGAGCTGTTTTTATTTCATCAATATTATTGATTCATTAAAATAAAAATGTGTTTTATTAGAGTACTGAATATATCTTCATACTGCATGGATTTACAGTCTGAGCTGTCACTGACAAATGTGCTGGGATTTCAGAAAGTGTTTCCCTGCTGCGCTGAGGATTAGAAATCTTCCCACAATAGATTTTATCTATTGACACTCTTCAGTCGTTTCAAGCTCATTAGGCTATCACAGCTATGACATCTCCTAGTGAGGCTGCAACATCAGAAGTGCTCTGTACTTTACTGTATCATTATTTCATTTTATGAGGCATGGGAAGGACAGGAACTGGAACGACAATTCACCCAACCCTGCCCTGCTTTGTCCTTTCCCCTGTGCCTCTTTTACAGCTGGCTACAAAATCACAAAGCTGATCTAAATGAAAGCACCGCCAATTTTTGTAAGTGCACCTCTCTTATCTGTCCCTTGTTTTGAGCTTTGCCAAAGAAATGATAACCTGCGGGCATTTTTCTCCTGTTATGCAAAGACGACAGTTACAACGGGTGACATTTACCTGCCACCTCACGAGCGCATGGGGCTGGGGTGGGGAAGGTACATGCCGAGCAGAGCCTCCTCCAGTCACAAGGCAGGGATGGTCCCTGTCTGCAGGGACCCCCGGGGCAAGGCAGGCAGCGGGCAAAGCGAAAAAGCGTGGGAGGAAAGGAAGGGTGACAGCAAGAGAAAACCCTGCCTATGGAGTGTAGAGAATATGCAGCGCTCAGATTTTCCTTTTGAGGCCGCAAGGCAGCAAGTGTTAGTTTAATGATGCCTCTATTCCCGGTGGTCCCGCTGCCTGCCCATTAGCACTTGGAGGTTTCCCGGCAGCTTCAAAGGAGTGATGGGCTCCGGGAGGGGAACTGCTGGGCTGCAGACCAGCCTGGGGAAGCAGGCCCAGCCCTGCAAACACAAGGGAAAGGGACCTTTGCAGCTCCTTGTGCTGGCAGCTGGACGCGGGGTGGGGGAAAGGCTGGCAGCGGTGCTGGAATGGGGAAAGCAGGACAGGAGGATGCGGGAGGAGGTCAGAAGTGAGGTTGCACAACCAAATCAGTGCAAATAGATGCCCCTGGGGAGGAAGCAAGGAATCCTGTGCCCTGCTGCTGGTCAGGAAGACTAACTCCCATCCTGTGTTGTCCTGAGGACATTTCAGTAGAGGACACTTGGAACAGCCAAATGCCTGAAGTCTTCTCAGCTTGTCCTACCACTCACCACCTCTTGTTCTCCTATCTGGCTCTATCTGTTGCCAGTCTGGGTGCTGCATGGGCAGGGACAGAACCAGCCAGATGTCTGTTGGTCAGGACAGACTGCTGGGTTTCTGGACGTGATGGCCAATATCATACTACAGGAACCTGCAATGAAGTAACTGTACTGCATGAGTGTTCCCTCCTTTCCTGGTATTGGCACAGGTATTTTCGATGGGCTTTTATGGATTTCAGGCGTGTATTGTGTGGTTGCTCCTGCATTCCCCACCAAGGAGTGCTGATCTACGTGTTCTATTGCAACGCGCTGCTCTGACAATGGGGACAGACCCCACCTCCATGTACCTGCTTCGTGCAGTTCCAGACAGAGCGGCACTGGATGGCTGATAGTGTGCCATGTTGTAGCTCCACAGCTAGGACCATGCTGCCCACCCTCCTGCTGAGGCAACAGAAACCTCTACCCCTAGCCATGTCACTTGCTCCAGATCCTCCATGCCACAGCCATGGTTTACAGACAAACCTGCAACTCTGGGCTGGAGAGCAGCAATGGGACACCAACTCCCCAGCAGAGGTCTCTTGCCATAGATTTGATGAAGATATTTTTTCCACAACATTAAAACTGATATATCTTGAAGTTATATGAGAGAAATACAAAGTCAGAAAAGGTAAATAATCATCTTTGCTGACCCATAAGATTAATATATAGACTTAGGCCTCTGGGATACAGCTGTCTTCAGAGACAGGACTGACTTCTCTTAGCAACACCCATCCAATACAATTTGATATGGTTCAATGGGTTCTTCTTTATTTATACAAGGAAAACTGCATCTTTGGTTATTGTACTTATCACAGAAGTATGACTTTGCTTTATGCAGGAAAGGACTCAGCTTTTCTTTTTTTTAATGTGGGTAAGTAACACTTTCATTTAAGCATTCATTAAACCTTTCATTTAAACACTTGGGACAGATCTTCCTTCATAGATAGAAGTACTTATTTTTCATTTTCAAACATTTGCTCAAAACCTTAAGAGTCTGAGTGTTGTGCTTTGCATTTAGGTCTGTAATAGAAATGAACAGTGTTTGAATGTACTTGTAGCTGGACAGCTTCCTTGTGATGAGAGAGCACTTGGTGAACAGAAATGACAGCTTCCTACATCTGAAGGGATTTTGGAGCTGACGTTGTTCTTCCTAAAGCTTTCAGGAATGTGTAACTCCAAATCTCGCTTTTCCTTGATTGTACATTGCGACTCAGAGAAAGATCTTTCCTGACTTGCACACAGGAGTGGGGGTGACAAGGGAGGAAGGGTGCAACATTTGAACACCGTGTTGGTCACGGAACAGCCTGCAGCCTAATGCTTGACTGACACTTTCAGGAAAATCCTAAGACCATGTCTCCTTTCCATTTAACACCTCAGACTCTGGAGTGAGAGGAAGGAGGCACCCCTCTGCAGCTCCCAGTGGGATGCTGTTCCTCATTCCCAACAGCTTTGCCTCTCTAGTGGAGTCTGGCACGACAAAGGATTGAAGCAGCAGGCTCGGTATCGTTCAGGAACCCACAACGTTGTTCGGGAGTCTCCAGGAAAGGATGAAGCCAGTCGGGGTGCAAAGACCGGCTTGTGGACTGAGGGTGTTGCTGTTAGATGCAGAGAAGCATCCTCTGAGAGCTGCCTCTGACCGCAGGGGTGTTCGAGGGAACTGGGGTTTTGGAGACCTTCTAGATTTAATCCACAAACCACTATGGCAGAGAGAAGCACTCATATCCATTGGCGCCTCGCCAGGAAACTGGGAAAATGACATAAAAACATTCAAATGGAAAAATAAAAGGTAGGGTTTGGAATTACTTTTTATTTGCCCAGGCCATTTGCACACTGTTTTCTGTGGGCTTTGTTATCCAAGTCTCATTTCAGTAGGGGGGAAGTCACAGACTTTAAAAAAGCACCCACCCTGGAAAGCACCAGTGGCTGCTGGCCTACAGAGCTGTCTCCTAGGAGTTGACTGACCCCAAACAACTTGTACTGGCCTCTATGACCAAGTCCTCTCCTGACAGCTGAGCACTGCTGGGGCAATAAATCCCTCCACTGCCATTAGGAGGCCCGTGAGCAGAAAAGGCTGGACAACGTCTGAACAGAACTTCAGATGGCTCACTGAGTGTTCGTTTTCCTCTGACTCTCCAAGGTGTACTGTAGCAGCGGCACATGCTGGGATTAGCAAAAAGTATATAACGCTTCCAGCTGTGATATGGCCCTGATACTTCCAGCTATGTAAGATGCCTCCATCTTCTCAGGTTGCTCTCATTTTTGCTGCAGAGCTTTCCAGTCTGCAGCACAGGGATCTTCCCGGAGGGTAAATGGAAGATCCGTGCAACAACAGAGAGAGGAATCCCAGCTCATTAAGGTGAGATAATTTTTGGAAACTGCAAAGGAAATGGCTCAGAGAAAGTGTAATTTCACATTGGTTATTCAGGGAAGGAAAAAAGGCCCAAATCACTAAAAGACTCAAGACAAAGTCATAAGGGAGAGGAACAGGCTGTTTTCCAAACACTTTCTCTCTCCTGCCAGCATCCTGCCTAGGCTACACTGGCTAAGGTATGTCTGGGTCACATGTGCCTGGGAATGTCTCAGTCATTGTCCCTCATGGGGATGGATGGAAACTGATTAAGTGATATGGATATATAAGCATCTGGAGGCAATTTTCAAAGGCACTCGGTTTTCACAATAGCCCCCTTTGAAAGTGCTTAGCTGGGCAATTCTTGCAACAGAGGCACACTGTTACCTACCTACCTACCTGCCTTTAAACACCTTGCTCTACTCACACAGGTCAGTGGTTAAAGGACATTACAGCTGGTGAGGAAGTTTTGACTGTCCCCATGACTAATATGGATACAGCCCTCTGCTTTCAACAGAGAAAGGGGAGACAGCTCCTTCCTCTGTGCATTTCGGTACAGCTGCCATCACTGCTGTTCCCCTCCTTGCACCAGCGGGAAGGCATATAGGACCCTCTCCAAAGGAGAAATCACAATTCAGTACATCCGTGGGACTTGTCACAAGTACACATTGAAGAAACACTGCAGAGGCCAAGCCTACTGGTGGCAGAAAGGCCAGATTCATTTCATGAGCCATGATCGTGAAGCTACTGAGCTGATCCCCACTGGGAAAAAGAAGTTCATGGCATTCATAGCAACCTCCACGCTGCTTTATCCTGGGGTTTCAGAAGACCTTGCACAGCGGGACGTGAACATGGTTTGGGCTTCACAAATGATTACTATTCATAATAGAAGGGAAATAAACACCCTCTGCTTGGAAGCTAAAATTGCCTGAGGAACAAGAACTGCTTAAATGTCGCTGTCGGTGGAAGGGAGCTCCCAGTGCAACTCTTGCCGGGTGTTTCTGCTGCTGGTTTCTAAAACACAGCTGACTGTCAGATGCACTCCTCGGAAATGCCTGTTTGCCAGAGGGCAAATGTTTGACAAGATTAGACAGCTCTGATTATGTGCAAAGCATTACTAAAACTCTGAATTTACATTAAGTTTTCTTCAAGGCAGTAGCAATGCATACTCTTTTCAAGACATCAATTTTACCTTTTGCACCAATATGCACTGAATCAGTTCTTTCACTACTGTTATGGTGGGCAGCCTGAACTGGATCCCTTTCTGAGCCTGCTGTATATGTTTGGTGAAAAAATTAATCTTTTACTTTCTCTCTCTCCCCTCCCATGCCTTAACCTTTCAAAACTACTCTTTGAAGCAAAGAGCATGAGGAGAGGAAACATCAGGTCAAACAATTTAGTGATAGGTAGTTAGTGCTCCTCCAGCGGCTGCTGGGGTAAGAAGAGGCCATGGCTGATGTTTTGCTGGCCCTTCAGGTGAAACTGCCCTGTTGCCAGCAGTTTGCCGAGACACTTTCCTCTGGGAAGTTTACCTGAGGTGAGGAGTATCTCTAAGACAAAGTTTCACAAATGGCTGATTTCAGGTAGGCACTCCTCACCCATAAAAAAAGCACAATCAACCTCATCAGTCAGAGGAACAAAAGCCATGAATAAAACCACGTTCTCAGGGAAGGATCATGTTTTCCTAGAATCAAGGAGAAATGAGTAAGGAAAAAAGCTCTCATATCAGTACGGCTCAACTAATAAGTCATGTAGTCTTTATACTAAAAATATCTAGCTTTACATATCATTATAGTTAAAAATAAAGGCAATGCATATTTCAGACAGAAATGTATAATGCTAAGAGTACTCTAGAGTAATGAGTTGTAACTCAGGGTAACTTTCAGGGGACTTCAGCAGAAGAAGAGGCATTTTTAATGTTCTTTGTAAATCTCTTCCCTTTTATAAATGACTCTAGGATTATTTAATAAAGCATAATTTGTAGAACGTGGAACTGCCTTCTACAAGTTATGTTGTAAAGTGCCAGTTTATCCTGGAGGGATCAAGGAAGGACACAGCCTAATTTTCTCATCGTTGTTGGATCTGGGTAGCTTCTCCTTGCTATATCACTGAACATATCCCCATCACGAGATGGTGGCTAGGCATCCGGTAACTGTGGCAGCCCCGCATCCCAGCAGCCCTTTTTCTCCTTCTTCACCTCTCTGTTGTCTCCTGGTGTAACAAACAATCCTGCAGCAAAGGTGCAATGATGGCGAGGAAGGCTGGAGATATCGTGTGGAAATAGCAGAGGAGGGTAGTGATGGGGAGGCATGTAGGTCTTGTTTCTTCTTTCTCAGCTGCTACATCATTGCCATGGGTGAAATTTTCTCTTTTTGTGTTTGCCTAATACGTAGTAATATTACCAAAAAATAGCAAGTCACGATGGGTGTGGGTTCCTCTTATCTACTTTCAGCGGTACCAGGCAACATCTCTCTTCAAAGGGCACAAATCAGTCCATCTTTGTTGACTATCCTGGAGTGCATGAAGCCCAGTATAGCTAACCAGCTGAAAGAAGTGATTGTCCTACTATCCTCAGCATGGGTGCAGCCTCACTTCGACTACTGTGTGCAGTTCTGGGCTCCACAATGAAAGAAGGATATGATATATTGGAATGTGTCCAAAGGAGGACAAAAAAGATGGAGAAATGACTAGAGGGCACGACTTATGAGGAATGGCTGAGTATGCTTGATTTGTTCAGCTTAGAGAAGAGCAGAAGGAGGGATGACCTCATTGCTGTCTACAACTTCCTCAAAAGAGGGAGTGAAGAGGGAGGTGCTGATCTGGGAATGGCTTAAAGCTGCATCGGAGGAAATTCAGATTGAATATTAGGAAGAAGTTCCTCACTGAGAGGGTGGTCAAGCACTGGAACAACCTCCCCAGGGAAGAAGTCATGGCCCCAAGCCTGTTGGTGTTCAAGAAGTGTCTGCACAATGCTCTTAGATATATGGTTTATCTTTTAGGTTGCCTTGTGTGGACTAAGGACTTGGACTCAATGAATCTCCTGGGTCCCTCCAACTGAGGTTGTTCTATGATTCTAGATCATTGTGTTAGGGGCAATGCATACCTGTGAGATGGTTAGAAGTTTATGCCATGACTGGTGCCCTAAATGAGCTGTGGAAATCAGGCAATGGATGTATTTTCTTACTTCGGTGGGGGCGGCGTTCAGTCCTGCAAGATTAACTGGAGGAAAGAAACAGCAATGGGGGTCCCCCAAACCTTTCTTGGTGCATCCCTGCCTAACAGGTGGTACTTTGTCTGGCGTTTAAAGAATTGTGATCCCTGACTGCAAGATCAGGGTGTACACAGACCTCTACTACACATTAACTGATTCAACAAGTTGCAGTGGTGACGATGCAAATGGTGATCTTTTACTGGGTCAGAATAAAGCATGGTATCCACAGAAGGAGCTCTTGGCCTCTGCCATATGTTGATATTACTGCATCCATGGAGAGTGTTGAAGCCCTGGTGTTGCAGAGCAGAAACTCCAGCTCGAAGGGCCTGTGTCTGTTCTACCAGCCAAGGAAGCAATGGGGTCACCTGAAGGATCCTCAGTTAGAAAGGGAGAACAATTCCCCATAAAGGTTTAAAAACACATTTCATAAAATTAGTTTATAATCTATTGCAATTAAAGTTACATCCTGAGAAGAAAGCTCATGGCTGCTGGGTCTGCTGCACCGAGAAAGCTCCAGAGAGAGCCATGACTAATATTTGCATGTAATGACATCTTCATAAGGGAATCTAGATATCATCTGAATACTTGTTTTTGAAAAAAAGGAGTAACAATTTGTTTGCCTCTCTTGGTCACTGCCAACCTGCATTAGATTTTATGGGTTGATTGCTAGTCCCTGAGCTTATCTCATTCCCCCCCAAACATTCCCCTCAATAAGACATCGATCTGAACTTAAACACATTTGAGGAGAATTGTAATCAGTCATTGAACCATTTTACAGTAAGAAATATTAACTCATTAAATAGAATGCCTGAGGGCTGGTTCATTTTTTATTTAGTTTTGAGCAAGTGCTCAGCCATGCAAACTACCATAAAGCGTGCTTCTTGTGCTGCTGTACTGAGGCATCCAGGTCCCAGAAAGGTGGTTCAACTGAAGATTAATTGCCAAAGTCAAACCGGATTTTCCACTAGGCAAATTCTTGCAAACCTGGTTCAGGAGACTGTATGTGTTCAATTAGCTCTGTTTGTCTTTGCGCACTGCCAGCACTCTTTGAATCTGCTTAGATAATGGATGTGATATAGATACGGCTATAAAGTTTAAACCAATTACTGGTAATGCGCTATTCAAAAAATGATAATGGAACAATATAATACTAGTTAAATAAGCACTTTTTTTTTTAATCTGTAATGATAACAGAATTCCCATTCTTTCCCTACATGTATTTCCATTTTAAAAAAAAAGCTTAAGAAATTGGCACTCAAGCTGCCATCTAGAAAAAACATACATCAAATATGTGTATTGAAGACAAGACCCTCAGTTCCTTTTGAAACAATGCTGTAGATGAATAGCACTGAAAACCCCAGTGCAGCACAGCAATTGCCCAAGACTGCCTTCACTCCCAAGAGTACAGAAGTTATTGTAGCCTAATGTTTATTATTTGTTTATATATTATTTACAGTGTGCTCGTGACTTGCCAGGCACAGCCCAGACTGTTAAAAAGGGAGTTTCCAGCTCCGAGATGGACTATAACAGAAAGACAGGGATTATGTTTTCTCTGCACTATAGTTTACAGCCTTCAGTGAAAAACTCACCAAGATACATGATAACACAATCTAAACTAAATGTTTCGAGTTACAGATTGGTTTGGGGTATTTTCATGTTTCAGCTTCCCTATAAAACACTGATGATGATTGTTTATGCAGGGTCTTGGTAAATATGCGAGAAAACATGAAAGAAAGCATTCAGAGAAGCATTTCAGCAATTCTTCATTAAAGCTCCAAATGAGGGTCATACAGAGGGTATTTAAGCAATTACAGCAAATTCAACCACTTGGAAAGCAAATTAATGCAATGTATTAAACCCAATTGTTTTGCACCAAGGAAGAACTGGCACCTCCTTGGTGCAAAACATCAATCATGAGGAAAAACAAGTACCACTGAGCTAGAGCCAGCTCTGGAAAATGAATCCATGATTAGACAGATAGGATGAAAATAAAAGAAACTGGAAGCTGTGCGAAGAAAGAAAGAGGGAGTGTAGTGAAGTGTGATGGTTCCTGTGCAGCTTCTCCAAGATGCAAGCCAGCAGGCTCCCAAAAGGGAGTCAGAAAGGGCTTTGTGCCACTCACCATGGCAATGCTTGAAAGTCAGGGAGACAGCTGTGTGACTGCTAACAGCCGTGCTCAGGACAGGAGTGTTTGTGAGGTACACTGAACTGAGACACCCTGCCAAGCTCCAGAGAGAAGTATTTGGTAGGAGTCTGGGGTGGCTGGAGATGGGGTCTCTGCCCCGGGAAGGAGCAATGAGCAGCTCTGTGTTGATAATTCAGCTCTTGTAATGGCCACACAGTCACTTGAGTTGAGGAATATAGTGCATACAGCCCAATGAAGAACTTCACATGAAAATGTCTGGAGCAGAAAACCTAGCCCAAGGCAGGTTGTGTTGGGCTCAGGTTTGGCTGAAAAATGCTAGACCATCCAAGGCTGCCAACAGGCAAGAGAAAGCCTCACATTTTGAGCAGGATTCTGTGCTAAATGCTATTTTTATAGCACTATTGAACATAATTTAAACTGATTACCTGAAAAGAATATTGGAAGGTCATCATAACGGTAGAAAATTTCATATTATTCACTCATTGTCTGGGTCAGTCTGGGTCATCCTGATGATGAGTTGGTTTCAGAGCACCCTGGGGGAGACCCAGATAAGAGAGAGGAGAGCATGTTGTTAGAAAGAGAGGCACCAACTCAAGGAAAAGTGTCAGCTGCCAAAGGAGATTCTGGCATTGTGGGGGCCAGCATCTGACCTGTGGGAGCTGCAAACCCCTTGGCAGTGAAGCTAAAACCTCCTTCTGCGAGCAGGCGGCTCGGCCTCGGGGAAGGCACTGAAGCTGCCAGGTCACTGTGCTTGGTTCTGACGGTGTGCTCCCCCTCCCTGGGCACCAACCTGACTTGTGTCTCCTGTAACCCTGCCCAAGCGATAACCACCCATGGTGGTCATAATGGGTGCATCTAGTCGTGATGGCAGTATCTGGCTCAACATGGTTTTGGGGAGGCAGATAACATAATAGCCAAGGGCTAACTTGAGCAACGCTGGTACTGCGGTCAATATGCAAATATGACTGTAGGTCAATCATCTTACCCCCATAAATAATGAACAGCCCAAGAGCCCTTTGAGCTCTCCTGCATGGCAGTGGGCTGCACACCAGGATCTCCCCTTGCATAGGGACGCCTCTCAAGGTTATTTCTTGAGATTAAGAGATTCCTTGCCACAACAGATCCTCGGTAAGTTACTAGTAACATGCCAAACTTTAAAATCTTAGCTAAGTGATATAAAGGATTGATTGCGCATATATAAGCCTTTAGACATAAACTGTTGACCAAGTCTGGGACTAGGATTGGATCCAGCCGCACCTAGACTCCTCTCTGAGAAGTTTAGAAAGCAAGGGGGTCCTTTCTGAACCTCATGACTCAATGGGAGAGTCTCCCTGACAGCTCTGTCTGACCATGTCCTCTATGCACTAAATAACCAAGTGATCCTTGCCATCAAATCTTGTTAAAACACTGACGCTTTTATTATGAAACTTTGTTAAATCCCTGTTTTATATCAATAAATTTATCGCTGCTTCTCTCTATGAATGAAGTGCATCGCTCCATCTGTGACATTGACTGAGCCAGGGAAAATGTACACAGGCACCTCTGTTTCATGGCAAATGCAAAGTCTTCCATTCGCCACAGGGAAGGGGCACAGGCACGGGGCTCAGGTGACATGCGGTAACTTGTTACGCCATATTAACTTGATTATATGTCTAGCCCGAAGATGTATCTGTTACCACTCGGTGCCTTGCATTTGTGATGAGCTGAACGACACGTCCCCGTCAGGCAGACATTTGCCTGAATGAGTAATGAATAATCATCTGGAACCCCGTTTTGTCCCCCAGTTGGTGCGAGCAGTCCTGTGGCTTTCCGTGGGTGTATTTGCAGTGGGGAAGAAACACTCAGCATGAACTGGGATGTCAGAAGCAGCCTGTATGACCACCAGTTCTGATCATACAAAGGCATCCCTGATTGAGGATTGACATTTCATGATTCTTCCTTGCTCAAATGTGGAAACTTTCTAATGAGTTGGGGTTTTCTACTTCATTTATTGCTATTGTGACAAAAGGCAGAGTGATCTCCAGCCCTTTCAGAGTCTGATGCCATGCCATGAGGGCAGTGGGTGCAAAATTTAGGACACAGTTTCTCCTGCCTTACAGGGCTAAACCATACCTGCACTGGAGAGCAGGGCAAGTGAGTAAGAGGCATGAGAAAACCTCACCCTCCTGCTCTTCCATGCAGATTATTGGCTTTGTTGTTGGTTTTATTGCTACTTACTGGTTTGGTACATGTCAACATGGACAAACGTGCACAGACAGGAGCTAACACCCTGCTCTCGGCAGGCAGGTGGAAATTAGGTGCCCTGAGGAGGCTGTCAGGTTTTAAACTAGCATTAACGTCTTAATAATCTCACTCAAGGGTACTGAAACAGAAACAAGCATCCAAGAGACGGGAAGGGAAAGCCTCGGCAAATGGAACTGTGAAAGGGGTCCCAGAAAGGCTGGGAGGGCAAGGTCTGGAGGGATGGTGGTGGCAGAGCACTGAGGCTTGAGCTGGAGCTACTCTCCCACCAATACTCATGGCACAAAGCAGTGTGACCAGACCCAAAGCATTATCCCCAAAAGCTGACCCCAACAGGGATTTTGGGGGGTTACCCAGGCTGGGTGTATCCTGTCAAGGCAGTGGATTGTTGTGCTGGTACCACTCATGGTAAGCACCATGGCAAGGTGGGATGCTGCCACATCTCTTCAGCTGGGAAGCAGTGGTGCAAGCCCATGCAAGGGGGCTACCAGTGTGACCAAATGTCCTCTCTCCTACAAAAGCTCTTCCTTAGTTTCTTTCACTTAACCTAGCAGAAATTGTTCAGATCAGAACAGTTTCTTTGGGTATGCAGGAGGAGTTATTGGCTCAGCAAACTAAACACCAATAAAACTGGAATAATGAGCCATTATTTATGCAGTGGAGCCATTATGCTTTTATTTATTGCACTCACTGTAATTACAGTTTCACCAGACCTGACAGTAACACATCCTTTAATGATGTACCCAAAGAAAGGATTTATTTGAAAAAGAAAAATCCCACAAGTGTTAGTCATAACTTAACTTTCTACTGGAAATTTTTAGGAAGGGAGAGAGAAAATATAAATAATAGATTTAGTAAGAAAATATGTTTGTTTGTTTTTTAACTCTTTGTCATGTTTCCAACCTCCCCATCACTTTGAAAGGTCACACAGTGAAAGTTGCTGTTGTACTGCTAAACCCTGACAGTGGTAGTGGCTGCTTTATTGCATGTGACCTAATAAACCAGCACATGCAGAGATGCTTGTGGAAAAATGATCAATGGTAAGTAAAGAACCCCCCTCGAACAATAAAACTTGCCTTATGGCAGCTTCACCAGGTCTCTCACATTTTTGGCATGATCAGGTCTCTCGCATCTCTCAGGTTTTCAGATGAGTTGTCTTTCCTGAGTTCTGCTCTGTCATCAAAATGTCAGTCTCTTATTCAGTTGTTGTCTAATCCACTCTTCCTTCAAAAGAAGTGAGACTTCATTTGTAAATTTGATGTAACCTGTTATCTGTTTGGCATGTTTAACCTACCAGGTACCTCTGCGTAGACTACCCTCTTCATAAATATTAATATAAAGGCAATACCTTACCTGGCGGAAGAATGCATAAATGGCTAATGATGAGCTCTGTTTCCAGATAATTTCCAGGCCCCCTCCCAGCATCCCCTCTGAACCAGAGCCTACCCTCACCTCGCACAAGGACTAAATTTCATTGCGAGCATGTCTTGCTCAGAGCGGGGACAGCCTTCTGTACTTACCACAGACAAACACTGAAGCCTCAGTCCCTCTCTGCTAGGACTTACGACTTTGCAGTATTACCACCTGACTGTTTCTCTCTCTTTGTTGAGAGGCCCCAGCCAAAACCAAGACCCTACTGTGTCAGCCACGCAATGACCACATAGAAGATGCAGCCACCTGTGAGATCCACTACAGCCATACTTGACTCAAGCTTGATTTTTTTTCCCGTGTATAGACTCAAAATGAAAACTCCATGGACTGGATAAACCATGTAGCTGGGTCCTGTCTTAAAGATCTAGATCTGTGCTGAGGGACTCCTGAGATCAGCATCCTAGGCATGTCTCCAGAGATGTCACTGCTAGGTCTGACTGTGTTTTCACTGAGGGGTCGTGCAGTAATCCTAAACGTGGTGGGAGTTCAAGCGCCATCATTCTGGACTGGGTTGAACTTTCTTCCTTCTTCACTCTCAGCACCTTTTCTGAGAATGGTCTGTTATTTGGTGAATTGCTGTTCATCTCAGGCCCTGGGAGCATCCACAGTGGTGCATGTGCTGAGTTTTCGCAGCCTCTGAGGATGTGACTGGCACCGAGCTGGAGGGGAGCTGACAGCTCCTCACAGCAATTCCAGCAACACCACCAATAACAAATGATGGGGGGAAAAAACATAGCTTCACCATAGCTGTGGTGAAAAAATAAAACCCCGCCAAGAATGAGGGAAAGTATGCAGAAGTTCCTGACGCTTAATTATTTTGTTTGTTTAAAAGTTTGCTGCCTTTTTTTGCTACTCCTGTCCCACATGGGGCTGTGCTAAAATAACTTATTTGCTGTTTGTTCTGCCAGCAGAGCAACAATCTCTTCACTTCTGTTTCTGCTTTCTTTAAATGAAAGTCTGTCCCCATGTCAATCTCTGAAGTCACCCCCTGCGTTTCTTCATGATTGTCTTCGCGATCCATGTTGACTGGGTTACTGAAGTAAACTACTAGTTGCTCATAGCCAGGGGAACATGCCTGCATTTATTTACATCTGAAAGCAAGCAAGCAAAACTTAGATTGATTTGTGGCTTTACAAAGTTTTTCTGAAACTATACGGCATTCATCACAGCCAGCCCTGGCATCCTTCCTCCCGTGTGGTTTGCTGCAGTGGCTTGTCAAGTCTTATCTTGGATTAGGTTGTTAGCTCTTCAGGACTGAGGTGCTAGCCTCCGTGTTTGAATGACATTCGCTGGGTCATATAGACTGAAACAATTTAAGAAAAGCTCCAGGAGGCCCCTTTCTTGTGATGAAAGTAGTTAGGGATTCAGAATTTGCTTTCTGCTCCTGTTCAGCCAGAATTCCCAGCTGCGCTGAGCATTCGTGCCAGAAGGCATCAAATACATTAGCCTACTTGCAGAAAGGGATGGGAACAACAATGAAGCAGGGGAAATCAAATAAGCAGCCATGGAAAAATTGCTTATAATATTGACCCATGTCTAAGAAACCTTCATTAAATGATTCCCTGGGCAATGTCAAAAGAGCAAAAGAAGTATTTGGACCTATAATTGCTCCTGCTGATAAGGCAGTGGGCAGCAGAGTGATCCAAAATCCCAACATGAGAGTTTCTCCAGGAAGAGCAAGTTAGGATATCAGAGTTATCCCCTTGATGGTGCCACCAAATCTTTTTGAGTCTGTAGTCTTCACCAGGTTTGCAGGACAGATTTTGTGGTTATCTTTGGCAAGATATCAAAACCAAAGATACTGTTGTGGCGTGACCAAATTCAAGTGTCTGACAGAGCACCAGCAAAACAGAAATTACAAAGGTGTGTTCACCAGAGTTTAAACAGAAACGAGGCCAGATTTTAGTTGCTGGCAACAGAGCCAGAACAGGTTGCATGTGAACAGTGATTCTGTCCATCTGAATGATATGGGTGTCAGTATAGCATCTGTGGAGGGAGCCAGGAGACTATTAATTACACTGAAGAAGTAAACAGGGAGCACAATTCCAAGTTTATTCCATGGAAAAATTGACACCTGTAAAAATGGCATATTTTTCTGACCCAAGTAGGTCTGTGCTGCAGCTGGGGCTAAGCAGGGCACAACAGGTCTTTGGAACCTGTGTATGCATGGGGGGCAGTGGATGTATTTTTCCTTGGAGGATGTTTTGAAAGGCTGCTCCCTTTGTCTCCCCCACTGCTCTTCCTGGTCGCATCCAGAGTAAGAGTTTGCAGTAATGACTGTTCAGTGCAGAATATAACTGCCACAGTAGAGAGGGCTGCCACAGAGGAAGTGCTGACTGTGCTTTGATGGGGTAGAGCTTGGAGAGGTTTGAGGGCAGCAACGGTGGTCAGAGGTACAGAGGGACTTTCATACAAAGAGCTACTGAGTAAACTCGGGTCTTCTTCTTTCTTCTGAAAAGTGGGTGATTGACAGAGGACAGGATGGAGGTCTCTAAGCTCATGAGCAGAACTGGGTTAGCCTAATAAGGACCCACTTTTCAGGTCTTCTCAATACAAGAATGAGGAAGTGTTAGATGAAACTGGTGGCTGCTAAGTTCAATGCTAGCAAAGCAGCAATTGACTTTTTGATTAGCATGCAGCACCTCCACAGCACCTCAGCGTAAGATGTTAGAGATACTGAAAGTTCTGGAGATGCAAAGAGCTCAGTGAAGAGGTGGCTCTAAGATCAGAAATACCATCAGGTCCACTGAGATTAGAAATATCATAGGAAAAATGTCTGGCTTAGGAAGTTCTGGAACCTCGAGGAGCGGGAGGCAGGGAGAGTATGTGGGGGAAACATTATATACATTTGTCCTGGTCTTATTCATTTCCTTAGGCATTCACTTTGGCCACACTGACATACCTGATATCAGGCTAGAAAGACATTTTGTCTGATGCAGAAAGGTGGTCTTATGTTTGATACACACTCGTGTGTGTATGTGTATAGAAAAGTTAACGGAAATATTAGGTGTTCCTCAGAATGGTTTGCTTATCATGTTGGATGACATTTAAAGAACATATTTTTTCTTTGTATTTAGCATCTATCTGCACACGCTGATAAGTGACTTATGGTCTGGTTACATTGTCCACCAAATTTCAGCTGATCAGATATGTTAAAAGCCTGAGCCTCGGGAAGGGAATTAGCTATTCGAAAAAATTCATCCATTGAAGTCTTCAAATCTTCAGTGCCTCTATTCAGGTGTGCTTTAGCCAGGCACAAAATAGAGGCAATGCGATGAAATACTAGGATGTGGGGTTTTCAGGAGTGGGAGATCCAACAGTTCCTTCTGGCCTCACCTAACCTAGAGAGTCTACAAGGCATAAACATCTTAATGTAAGCTAGACACCCAAGGCTCACTCCATAGTCTCTTGAGAGGAATTGGTTTGTTCAGGTTGTAACTCACCTGACCTGTTCCAGGTACTTGCTTCACGATAAGGTGAATCCTACTCTAGAAGTGTCTGTTCTCTCTACTGACTATACAAGAAGCCTCGGGGAAGCAGGTCAGATGTTAACATTTACAAGAGTTAGATCACCCCCATCCTCTGAGTCATTTCTGAGTATAGTTTTCTAAAAGTGCCTGGGGAGTCACAACTCTACCAATATCTTCTGGTTTTAAATTATAAGCTCCACAGGTGTACTACTATTATTGAAGGAAAATACTGCACCATATTCAGTCATGTCATCAAAACTCTGTGAATTCAGTGACATTTCACAACTGACTAATTTAGTCACCTGGACAGAGGTCCTGGTGAGATTAATTTATTTTAAAACAATATGTAAATGTACTTCCTATCTTGGTAAACATATTGGCTTTTTCTTAAATTCATTACAAAGTAAACTGAGAACACAGAATTCTTCAAAGATGCTCTGAGAGTTATCTTGTTTGCCTGTTCAGAAGAACTTCATGGGAATTCATAAGAACTACAGAATTATTTCAAAATCAATCACAAGACATATACTGTACATTTCTGTTTGTTCCTTATGCTTGGATTGAGTTCAATACCAAAAAAAAAATATTCAACTCCTGATTTCTTTATTAAAATCTGGAGTTTTTTGTAGAGTGAGACAAATAAAAAACAGTCATTCTTTCTTTCCTAATGTCTGGTCCCTCAAGAGAAACAAAATCAAACTGACCTAATAATACAAATACAATGTCATTACATTTTTCTTGCCAGAACGGGTCAATGTGATTTGTTTGGCTTCCCACATACATTTGAACATAAGTGTATTCAAAAGGGAGTCAATGAATGCAAATGAACCCTAGCCCTATGGGTCACTCTCTAACCTGAACCGATGCAAATTTTATGCAGTGTTGTGCTTGTGGACCAAAGCTTAAGATAGACTGTTTTACCTAATCTCTTTTCATCTCCACAGACTCTCTAACAAAAGTGAAATGAAGGTGAAATACTTTGCTGTGCCCAGAGTGTCATTCGTCTTTAAGATGCTCTCACCAGTAAAATATTTCTGCTTTTAAGTTTAAGCACATCATATGGAGCAGTTTGATTACACAGGCATATCTCCTGGGGACTTCCACAGCTCATTTTGGGGTGAAAATCTACCTAACCATCCTGTCTGGATCCTTTATCCAACATGCCGTGTCAGTGGACTGAGGTGTGTGAAGGCATGTATGTGTGGAAAGGGTAATAGGGGAGATCAGTGCTGTTGTACATCTAGATGTCACCTACACAAGCACATTTGAGAGGAAGGTGTGTGGCTGACCAGGGGCCTAGAAAGGACTCCAAGTCCCTAGTCTGAAGGTACCCATGACAAGCTACTGGCTGAGCTTACCTCAGTCCCATGATACAGCAATAACAGCCATGCAAGGGTATAGAGAAGCTGTGATTTAACCTGAACTTTCTAATTCCTACTTTCAAGCACACAGATAAAACTAAGCATTTTTATTGCCTGAAATAGTCTCTTATTCAGCCATAGACTCTAACAGGTCATGTTAAAAATTTCATAACCACTTGGGTTTTTTTTTCCCCAAAGCAAAAACTCAGCTGCCCACATGCAACTTTAGAGTAGAAAATGTGGATGGACCATGTTCTCCTCTACATTTTGGACAAATAGGACTTGACCCTGAAGTAAGAAATAGGCAGCAGAAACATGAATGATGAACACTGCTACTACATGGTTCCTCTTATTGCATAGATCAGAATTCCTGAGAGTGGGACTTACATCACTTAATATTAGACATCTAAATTGGAATTTGTCACATTAGGCTAATTTTATAGTCAATGGAGACAAGTAGTCTCTAGTAAGGTGATGCAAGTGAGCCATCCTGGACCTTCCTTTAGGATTACATAAATCTCCCATAGGGTTACCATTTTCTGCCTATAAATAGAGAATGGGCTTCTGGTCACTAGTTTTGACTGAAATACCTAATTTTTGGAAGCTACATTAGGGTGTGTGAATTCCATTCTTTGATTTAAATTGTGTCTGGGATGGCTATATACATTTGATAATGTTTCAGATAACCTTTATTTTCCCTGTTCTCCCTAATGGAAGAAACAGCCCGAAAAGCAGGTTTTTCATAGCCCAAACAACAAAAAGGTAAATGGTGAGTAGCTTTACCTATTTCCCTTTACTTTTATAGGCTGAAATAGTAAACTACTTTCAGTAGGAGGCTTCTGCATAGAGAGGGCAAACCAATGCTATGGGATTCAGGTGGCAGAGTAGAGTCCACGACAGCAGTGATCTTTTTTAGCACCCCCAAGGAAGGCGAACAGTGCGGTAGAGCTGTGGCAGAAGTCGCCTGAGGCGGGAAACGTGATGCTGTGAGTGACACCCGCTCCCCGTCTGTCTGGAGAAAAGAAGTCTGTGCTGGCGAGTGAACGAGGAGTGAAAGGAAGCACTGAATTTCTCAAGAGGAAGCCAGAAAGTTGCACTGATTTACTCTATTGGACAAAGATGCCAGCATTAAGTTGGCTTCTTTTTTTTCTTTTTTTTGAGCTGGAGAGAAATCTGAAGGATAATTTTGTCACTGTAAATGACAATGCTTAAGGCAGAGACATTTTAGCATCCATAGGCATTAAAACTGAGATGTAAATGGGAACAAAGGAATATATTTAAAATCTACTTGGATGCAAAATAGTTGATAAACCACCCTATAATTCTCTCCACTGCATGGTGTGTGCTTCCTATAACGAAGGCGTCTATTGTTCGTGCAGAAGCTCTGCCTGCTCCAAGACAGAGGAAAAATAAAAGTTGCATTTACATAACAAAAATGTATTTCAAAAGATTCAATTGGCCAAATTCACCTCTGGAGGAAACTGCCTCTGCCATCAGTGGATTGGTTTGGTCTGAAGCACCTAAATCTTAAAAGCTGTTAAAGAAAAGATGGTTGTCTTGGCTGTCTTCCCACAAATTAAGAAGCTGATTGCAGAGTCTCTCTTCACAATATCAGACATTTGCCTCTCATCTGTGAATATCACTTCATCACTTTTCCCCAAAATGTGATTTTACAAAGATGTGAATTCAGGAAGCTTCAAGCTGAGTATTTACTTCTGGTGAGATAACCCAGGGATTTCTCAGGAGATGTGGTTGGGAAGCTCTGGCCCTGTAATTAGGACAAGAATAGTTTGGCAATAGAAAGCAGAGAGATACTTTGTTAGCAGAAGAAGGTATGAAAAATCTTCAACTGCCTTTGCTGTCCTTCCTTGTTACTGTTGAAATGTGGAAATAAATACCTCCAAAGTTAGTTGTGTACCTAAGGAGAGCCCTATACAGAAGTATTAAGTACTGTGTATAGACAGTATTCCTTTTGAATAACTCTCCCCAGAAAGCTCCCAGAACACATGCCCTTGTATTAGGTCAGGATGTGGTCATTTTCCTGAATTAAAACACACAGCTTCACTTCTGTTTGAGATACAATGCCTCTACCAGCATCTGGTGAGGCTGAAACTCTGATGCTGTCGCCTGTCATTCTCTTCAGTGTACACATGTCTTTTAGTATATGTGCATACTCTCTACAGGTAGTATATATTTTGTGATATTTATTTTCTTTACTCTGCTCCTCCAAAAGAAAGAAAAGCAGTGGAAAGGAGTTATGGCTTTTACACGTGCTCTGTGTTTTTCCACATGTGCAGGATGCAGCTGCACATATAAAAGATGCTGGATACATTCAGAGAAGGGACGTGGAGGTTCGTGGATATGTTCATCTGCCTCTGCAGCTTTGTCTACCTCTCTGGGAAGCGAGGCAAGCAATCTGTTGCTAACCTTAATCCTAACCGCCTGCTGTAAGCTTTCAGGGTGGGATGCTGAGATGTCCATGTTCCCACCCTGAGAAGAGTCTGGGAAACAATGGGGACACAACAGACAAGCTTGGCTGGAGGAACGAGTGTCATATGTGTCTATTGAAAGCCGATGAGCCCACGCCATGCCAGACCTTTGTGTTTATCAGCATCTAAGTCCATGCAAGCAAGGCATGTTGTAGGCTTGTGGCCTAATAACCTCTGAAATATGCATCCACAGCAGTCCAAACACTCCTTGTGATGTTCTAGAGTATTTCTACCAAATTGTTGGAGTGTATCAAATGTCCAAGAACTCTAACTAAATGTAGAGTGCTCTTGTTAAAGCTGACCAGCAGAAAAGGACCTGGGGATGTTGGTCAACAGCCAGCTGAATGTGAGCCAGCAGTGTGCCCAGGTGGCCAAGGCGGCCAACAGCATCCTGGCCTGTATTAGAAATACTATGGTGAGCAGGACTAGGAAAGTAACTGTCCCATTGTACTCGGCACTGGTGAGGCTGCACCTCAAATACTGTGTTCAGTTTTGGGCCTCTCACTACAGGAGGGACAGTGAGGTACTGGACCTTGTTCAGAGAAGGGTGACAAAGCTGGTGAGGGGTCTAGAGAACAAGTCTTATGAGGATCAGCTGAGGGAACTGGGGTTGTTTAGCATGGAGAAAAGGAGGCTGAGGGAGACCTTATCACACTCTACAGCTACCTGAAAGGAGATTGTAGCAAGGTGGGAGTTGGTCTCATCTCCCAAGTAACAAGTGATAGAACGAGAGGAAATGGCCTCAGGTTGCACCAGGGGAGGTTTAGATTGGATATTAGGAAAAACTTCTTCACTGAAAGGGTTGTCAAGCATTGGAACAGGCTGCCCAGGGAAGTGGTGGAATTACCATCCCTGGAAGCATTTAAAAGACGGGTAGATGTGGTGTTTGGGGACATGGTTTAGTGGTGGTTTTGGCAGTGTTAGGCTGATGGTTGGTCTTGATGATCTTAAAGGTCCCTTCCAACCTAGAAGATTCTATGATTCTATGACCAAGAACCATTTGGGAGGGTTCACCAGACATCAGCCCTGAGTAACACTCTGGAGGCTCCTGGAACACCAGAGCCGTCTTTTGGTGTTCAGCTGGTATGCAGGAGTAAGGGAAGGGTAACTATTATCTATTGCAAAGCTTTGGTATCCTCCTGTGAGGAGCAGTATATGCACACCTCCACTAATCCTTCTGTATTTCATGATAATTTCATTTATTGTCTCACTGCATTTGCTTTTATTAAAGCAGTTCACAGAGGTGTCGTTTCTCGGTTTAGTTCAGTAACAAAACTAAGTACCTCATCACTTGCTGTGGGAGAGGAAAACAGATGTCTCAAGCTATTTTCTTATACTGTCTGGCTTTTATTGTCTTATATGTCAGCTTTAGTCAACAGGGGAAAAAGTACTCTTAGAGTGCAAGCAAGAGAATCTTGTCATTCCTTGGGTTCATTCAAAACTCTTGAGGTGCCAGAAAAGTTTCATAAAGAATATACCATGCATAATGGCTCCTTTGAAACTGCGCTTCACTCCCATCCATCAGGATTAAACCAGATTTATGTTGAAACCAGGCTGCAGAATACGTTATGTCTCTGGAAAAGACATATACATGCAGATTTACAGCAGCCAGCCCTGGGAGCTGAGTAACAAAAAGTCACTCTTCCTCTCTGTTTGGGAGGTATTTAATCATTAGAGACAATCCTGCTCCCATGGAGTTCAAGAGAAGTAGAGGAGGATGCCTTGGGCTTTCAAAAATAGCCTGCCTTAAAAATAATATCAAAATGTCCACGGTGTGAGACATATGATAAAGAGAAGCAGTATCGTGGGGTTCTTGCTGCATGGTAGCTGAGGAACATTACATATTCATGAAAAAGCAATACAGCCCAACACTGCGTAAAACTCCTTTGACAGTTTTAGTTAAGTAGCGTCTGCCTACCTTTCTTCTAAAACCCCACATTTCTGTGAGTTTCTTAGGATCCACCGCCTGCAGAGCAAATAAATGTATTGGTCTAAAGGGCTGATTTAAATGATGGAAATAGTTGTCCAGGGGCAACATTTATTAATGATTTTTGAATTTTAGTTCCAAATTTCACCAAATTATTATTATTTTTAGGTCATGATTTGAAGTGAAGCTATCATTCCAGGATATTTTGAGTAAGATGATCACTCTTTTTTTAAAGGAAATCCATGAAAGAGTCTAAGACATTAATTTAGCTCTAGATATGATAATTAGCCATTTAATATCCACTGGCATTTTCCTGCAGCTATAAACTAGTGGCTACGAATCAAGCCTGTCACTTCTTTACAGTCCTTCCCCTCTACAAAATAACAGCCCAATTTATCACCTCATTATACAAATTTTGTGCCAGCATATCTTCTCTCAGTTCTGTGGAATTGCAGAATGAAAGCGGAGGCACGCAATAGCATATAAATGTCTCAAAGTCTTTAGAATTCACGGTTTTCCTAGTTTCTCACAGTACTGAAAGTGCCATTAATTCTAGGTGAATAGTAGTGTCTCCTTTGGCCCCGATTTTCCTCCACTCATTAGTTCTTATAGTAGACATAAATCAGAATATCCTCCTGGATCAGCTCAGAAATCCTCAGGCTTTTTGCTCTCCTGAGTTCACACCTGCTACATCTTTCCAAATACTTTTCTTTGGTGGTTAGAGAAGATCTCCTATTCCAATTTTCTCCTGTTAGAGTGTCTCCCAAGGAGCTCAACTTTTTCTCTTTTCCCTCACTTTGATTTCTTCTCCTGAGCTTCCACTTCTTTAAGTCTTGAAGACATCTCTGAGTCAAAACTAAAACTTTTCCATTTTTACCTTTTTTATACAGTATTTTCCTCCATTTCATAAACTTTTAACTTTGCTATATGGATTCTTATAACCCATAAGTAATAATGTATAATTTGTAATACTTTTCTGCATTCAGATTCTAATATTTGATTTTCCTTATTAGTCTTATATCTCACAACTTGTCAGATTTTTTTACTTTGCACCTGTTTCAAGGAGGGATCCAAGTGTGACCCAGATGGGAGAATGTGCAGCAGTTTTGTAGGTTCTACGGGTGTGGAGATAATGACAGAGAAAAAGATAACGCCCTTGTGGCAAGTCTGCCCTAACTCCACTAATCTCTAGTAATAAAAAAACGATTTCTCTGTAAAAAAAGTAATAAATATTCATGTACTTCTACTTCCAAAGAACATTTTCCTCTTCTTTTCTTAAGGACAGTATTCCCAACCTGGATTTTGTTCCGAAGTTAGGGTAACATGTTTTTCTTCATGTATTACAGTAAATTTATGAAAGTTTCACCTTCAGAAAAGCTTGTTGCCTCCTTTTTTTGACTGATGGGCAGTCAGAGACCTTTCTGCTCCAGCCCACGGTTTCTCCACTCAGATTTCCCTGTGCTCCCTGCAGACACACTAACAATCCCTAGGGAACCCAGCAACAAAATAGCTATCAAAAGTTTCTCCTAGATATCTTGGTCCTAAAGCATTCTATACGCCATTGCATATGTGCATATGCCATCTGTGGGAGGGGTGACACGCTGCCTTGACTGCCTGTCTGTTTGAGACACGAAGGTTAAAGGCTCCAGAGTTCATTAGTGGTCCCTACTGAGAAACCTGTCTCTCTTTTTTTCAACCAAACCAAAAAAAACACCCCTCTCTGTATTCATTATAAGCCTTGCACTCCAATTCTACTTCAGCCCGACCTCCGCTTAATGTGCTTGAGGTAAAAGGATCCCACAGTCCATTTGGTAAATTACTGTAAATGCTCTGCAAGCGCCCTCTGACAGCGTACACAGAGCAATTAGCAGCTCTCCTTTTCCAGAAGGGTTATGAACAAACAACTCGGGCCGTAACTGCTTGTGACACCCTCGCAAGGCTGTGTAGGACACAGTGCTCGATTAAGGCTGTAATTTAATACTGGGACCGCTGCTGCTGCCCGTGAGGCTGTTTGGCTGTCTTTTTCAGTGCTGAAGAACCTCTCCTGGGATTCCCAGGGGAACTAAGTCATAACGGATGATCATCACTGGTTTTAATGCCACTTGTATTGCCTAATCATTTTCGCTGTTTATGATCTTAGGAAGATGCTATTAAAAGAGTACGTGGCTTTATCCGGTATGTTCAGTGTGCAAAAAGAGAGTTTTTGGACTGCATGTCTCATTGGGTTGCATCATTTTGGTTCAAGGTCTATTATCTCTGTGTTTGTAACAACACTCTGCACCTGCTGCATTTGGATAATTCAATTCCATGCCTGGTAACTACTGAAAATTAACATGGGTATGCTGTATTTAAAAATTAGGTCTCCGAAGTCACAGGACAGAGAGCTGAAGAGAGAAGAGCAGTTTTTCTTGCTCTGTCTCTCCAGCTGTGGTGTGTTGCCATGCGTTGGGTTTCCAACTCCACAAAGATCAACCTCACACACTTGTAGTGTTTGATGGGCTTCAGATGTCAGGAAAGAAAACACAAGTGAGCTCTCCACCAAGAGGGTGCCCAACCTTCGGTGACCTTCTTTGCTTCAGAAGATACCAAAGGCTTCACAGCATCATTAGCAGTAATTAAGGATTCTGTCTGGGGAAAATAGTTTATAGTGTTTGACACTTTTTCCATGACAATAAATGTCCTCAGGCCCCTGAGGGGGAAAGCATGGCAGGGAAGTACAGCTGAACTGCAAAGGAGGGGTTCCCAGAAGTGCTCGGTGTTGGCCCCACCGCCATCCCACTGAGCTCTGAGTCGAACAGACTTCACAGAGGCAAGATTAGACCCACAGCCACCACCTCGGCTGTTTGTCCTCACTCATGTGGCACCTCAGGAACCTGCATAAAGCTGCAAATTGTACAAACCCATCCTTCTGCTGTCAGAACCACGTGACCCAGCAGATGGTGACCAAAGCAGGTCTGTCCCAGCTCCCATGTTCTGTATGCTGCTGGAGGACAGGGACACACCTCAGAAGAGCCAGAGGGAGGGTGACCATCCCTAACCATCACCTCGGTGATGCTTTATCTGCCTGTCTGGGAAGATGCTTTATCTGCCCCCACTAGGGAAAGGCTGCAGACTCCAGCACGCTCAAGGGCCAGCCCACCCTATGATGTATACTACTTAAAGCGCGATGGACTTTAGCATCATGGGAATGCTGACACCACAGTTTGCAATATATAGCCTATTAATTTTTAAAAGCTTCAGACTTCTTCTGATATCTTCTTAACCAAATAGTAAGTGTCCCCATTGATTTAGTAAGTGCCTGTTCCAATGTCACTTGTCACTCACAGTCACTGCATGGGGTTGGGGAGAATTTGTAAATTCAGTTGCAAATTTCTTGCAAGGTGTGTTTCAGTTGGAAACAGTTGTTTGCTGGAATGAATGGTTCTCCACAAGAGCAGACTAATTTTATTATACATTTCAGAAAACACGTGAAATTCAAAGCTTTTGGTAATGAGTTGTGTGTTGATTTTGACTTATCTGAACATTTTGAGCTTCATTTCAAAATTAATTTTACTTTGTTATAAGATCTTAGCTGAAAAGTTTAAAAGTTGAAACAACCATTGAATATTTCCATGTTTTGAGAATTATTATGGTAATTTTATGTCATCAGACAGTTGGAACATCTTTCTATTTTATATTGTTCAGAATATCTTTTGCCAATCTGTGAATTCCTCATGAAGGATACATTCCAACTCCCCTCCAATTTTTGAGTTAATGCTGGCAGTTCTTGTTAGTCATGTAGCAGGATGAAGAACAGAATGAAAGAGAAACATATCTTTCAGCTGAAACATTCAGTTAGGCAGTCACAAAAAAAGAAAAAAAAAAAACACCTCACAATGAAAGGCTTTCTTTTACCATTATAAGTCTGAAGACATTTCTTCTTTTTAGGCTATTTCCTAGGTGAGGGAAAGGAAAAAAAATGCAAAGTTAGTTTTATACATTAAGCAAAGATGAATTCCAAACCAAGACTGACATATCTATCTGTCAAGGCTTACTGACACAATGTGATAAACAATCTTTCTTCATCTGTTGAGTGAAAAATAAGTTTTAATCAGAAATCAAACAGAAAGAAAGAGCGGGGCTGATGTGTTGTCAAACTGTGGGTCCTACCCAAGCACTGAGGGCATTAGATCAAGTTGCAGCCCAACCTCCCACTCTCCTCCCGCTCTTGCTCTCAGGGAAATTGTGAGAGATGCTCGTACCTCCACTATCATTAAGCTTCAAAATTGACATGATATCAGGGTATCTGTAAGCCTAAAGCAGGCGTTGCTGCATCATCTTACCCTCAGATTTGGAAGGGTTTTAGCAGGGATGATTATATTTATATTTATCTCTCTCTCTCTCTCTCTCTCTTTCTCTCTCTCTCTCTCTCTCTATATATATATATCCATATCCATAATCATATCTATATCAAATAAAATTTTAGCTTTTAGGCTTATCAATTGAGAAAAAATGAAAACTTGTTCTTCGCATTATGCCTAAACATTTCAGTCCTATAAGCAAAAAGTTAGTGATCAGCTCTTGTTGTTGGTTTTTTTTGTATTTAAAATGACAGACAAAAGCAAGGCTTCTATGTTTTTCTCATCTTTTTTGATGTGAGATATAAATGTATTTCATCATGATTTTGTTACTTGAAAGTAAGTATACTGCAAATTGTTTAGCTCATAAGCGACAGCAATGTCAGATTTTCTATTTAACATGCCTGTAGTATAGAGATAAACAAGGAAAGCTGCCTGGAAAAGGAGTAAAGAAGGTGACTGCATGAAGTTTAGGGTGAAACCTTCATTTTTTCTGCCTGTGAGCACAGGATAAACTGTGGAGCTGTCACTTTTACCTCTTCATAAGGGTGAAGCTGGATAGAGTTTCTCCTGGCCTCCAAACCTTCAGGTTAAGGTGTACTCGTGGCTGATTGCTCTTCTGTGGTGTTCCAATGCAATGAGACCTCTGGTGAGGAACAGAATTGACTCAGGTATTGCAAACTGCCAGATCAGAGCTGGTTTGGCTTTTCATATCCTGCTTGCACTTATAGCAGTCAACTATTCAGCATGTGTTCTGCAAACTTCTCTTTGCAGAAGTTCATGTTTTCAATGCGTTTGTGTAACAAAGGTAGGGCCTAATCCGTTTAGCATCCTCCACATTGCTCGTGAAGAAGTGAGCAAATAGTGGGGTCAGTTTGGTGCCTAAAGCTGTGCCCAAGGTATGACCAATGCATCATATTTGAAAATGAATTAACCAAAGATGGGGGGATATTATTTCAGTTGTTTCAGTGACATGGCCGATCTGCAAGTCTTAATGTAAGTCTTGTTGTTGTAATGGGTTAATACGTCACAATGACTTCTCAGTCATTTCATGTTTGGACATGAGTATTGTTGCTAGGGTCATCCTGTCTCTTTTTTGGCTTAAATCTTACTCATCTACTTCAGAAGTAGTAGGGGTTATCTTGCAGCATGATGAAGTATATTTCAAGATTATTTTCTTGTAGCCCACAGGAGCATGTGGTGATCTGTTGTTGGATTTGATCTGCAGTGAACTAATTAAAGTGAAGGTGGTAGTGTCTTACCCTGGTGTCTTCTCACAGATTTGTAAATCAGCTTTAGCACTGTACATGGCAGCCACAGGGCTGCATGTGGTAACTCCTCCAGGAATAATGTGTTTCTCACATAACCTTAGGCAGTTGATGCTGCTGCTGTTCTTCTTTCTCTATGCCGTAGCATCTCCCTATCATAACTGTCACAGCTTCCCTGCTGAAAATTGAAAGAAGCCCTAAATCTTCTAAAGTCATGATTCGTTTAAGTAACTCAGCTGAAGCTTGAATCTTAGACTTTACAATGCATGATATGGAAACTAAGGCTTATTTATGCTTGAAATCCGTCAGAATACATTCTGAAAGGCAGAAATGGGAGATATCAACAAAACAGACGTTTTCTCATTTTCCTTATACATATAACTGTATATCTGATTCCCATGTTTCTTACAGAAGTTCAAATTTTTTTCCACCAATATAAATCCCAGAACTTAACAGGTGTTTTTACCAAATATGAAGCTGAATTAAAGTGATTTCTTACCATGCAGAGGAGAGGAATTGATAGGTTGAATCCAGCTCCAAACTATTTAGATCACCTGAATCAGAACTGTAGGGGAGGAAATCTCTGAGGGACCATCTCCGTATTTGGGTATTACCGCTGCTTCTCCCAGCTATAAATATAAAAATAGAAAGACAGCAAACATGAATGCGTGTTAACTTACATATTAGCACTTACTTACATAGCATTAAATTTTCAAAAAGAATCTGTGCAAAATTTCCCTGCTGCAGGGCATGGCCAGACTGCCCAGTTCAGAGGCACACAGAGACCAAGAGAGTGATGTAGAGCCCCTGGCCTGTGTGGAGACACAGAGCTGGGCTGTGTTGGTTTTTTGTTGAAGTTAAGGTGGTGTCCATCCCTCAGTCAGCCTCGCCAGGACAGCGCAGGCTGCCCTACCATGTTGTGTTTTCAGGAGGGGCTGCACAAAGAATACAGCTTCAGGCCATACTTCAGGAAGCATGTGGCTCCTGGGTTACTTTGGGCCCCTTGCTGGAGGTGCCTCTTCTTGGTTAGCCTTCATGGCTAGAAAGGCATCTGTAGAAGATTTCTCAGTAGTAAGAGCTTCATGGGGGCAGGGGTGGGGGTAGCAGCTACCCCTGCTGCTGCTCCTGGCGTACAGATGAGCCCGCAGGTACGGTGGCAGTGTCAGAGAGGTTGCTGGTGGAAGAAGTGAGCATCAGATCACAAACTGCTCTGGCTGTGTTGTCACACACCTCCCTGGGGATGTCACCCAGGACAGCTCCCATCCTCACATGTGGTCCTTCCCCAGACCCCCAACCCATCAGGGCAATGCAGCCTGGAGATGACTCTCCTGGCACAGCTCCACTTCTGCATAGTGCCCCGTGCACAGCATGATGGAGAAACAGGCCCCTTAGGTCCAAGCAGCTCTGCCGTTTGCTTCCTTTTGCAAAATGCTACGCAATAAGGACAGTAAGATGAAACATAAAGAAGAAAACTGTATTTCGGCTCTGCAGTTCCAAAGGTCTGTTGGCATCAGCCCTTCAGGGACTCTGCAAGGTATCCTGCAGAGGAGCAGGCATTGAGAAACAGTGTGTCAGTACTTCTTCTAAGGCAGGGAACTGTTTTTGACAATTACTTACACTGTTCTAGCGATTCAGGCTGTTTGAAAGGCAAATGTAGACCACACTTCCTCAGTTTGCTTAGAAAAAAGAGACAGGCTGAAACAGGTGAAGACACAGCTTTTTGAATGTTGCAGGTGAAGGATAGTGTGGAAATTAGTATTACTAAGAAAATACTATTACCGTGGTGTACACCTCCCACCAAACCTTTCCAGCTGCAGCCTGGTGGAGGACACCAAAGTCCAGTTTGGACCTCAGACTTCTGCACAGGTGATCAGTGAGTGCTGAGATGAGAGGGATGGAGGAAAGGTGAGGACACTCCACAACCAGTGAGGACCTGGGACAGATGAGGCCAGGGTTGTGGTAGGCATTTGGGATGTAGTAGCCAAAGGTGGGGATGCGGGCACTGGGGCACTTCAAAGCATATTCTCCCATCTTCAGCATGTGCTTTGGGGACTGTCCAGCTACTCTTGGCTCTGAGTGTGTTCGGGCTTGATACGAGTCTTTAAGGAGTACCTGAATTGCTGTCCCCTCTTTTGGGGAGGCTGAAGGGTTTGATGTTCCCATACCACACACAGAACTTCACTTTCAAGCACTTGGTTCACATGTTTAGGCTGCAGCAAATTCATGTTAGGGCCTTGCTACCATACTAGGAGACAGCTAATGGAGTTGGTTGAATAAACATAAACATTTTATGAGGACATAAAAGTCAATTGTATAAAATGATACATCAGTGTTAACAGTACCACAGAAGATGCCTTCTCCTGTGGTAGAAAACCCAAGAGCTGTGAAACGGAGCATCTGCCACAGTGCTAGCTGAAGACACTCTGTTTTGGCAGGTAAAGGCAAATCACACTTCAAAAACTTTTAAGCATGCACCCAACGCACACATGGAAAGAAAATTGCCTTTAAGTGAGAGTAGCAGAATAGCTTTTCCCGCTGTAACTAATGCAGTGGAATAGTAGTGAAAAGCAAAAAAGTAGTAACAAGAAAAATAAGCAAGTTCTGCCACTCTTCATGCAGAGAAAGTACTTAGGCAAATACTGAACATATTGCATTGATCTTCTGCTGAGCATCATGTGTGCAGTTCTGGGATGTGAAGGTCCTTCAATGTGTCCAGAGGAGGGCAACAAATCTGGTAAAAGGGTTGGAAGGCATGCCCTGTGAGGAGTGGCTAAGGCCTTTGGGTTTGTCTAGCTTGGAGAAAAGGAGGCTGAGGGGCAATCTCATGGCTCTCTACAGCTTCCTGAGGAGGGGACATGGAAAAGGAGGTGCTGAGCTCTTCTCCCGGGTATTCCATGACAGAACACGTGGGAATGGTTCACACCTGAGCCAGGGGAGGGTTAAACTGGGCATTAGGAAGCATTTCTTTACTGAGAGGGCAGCCAAACACTGGAACAGGCTTCCTAGAGAGGTGGTGAATGCCCCAAGCACGTCACTGTTTAAGAGGCATTTGGACAATGCCCTTAATAACATGCTTTAACTTTTTGTCAGCCCTGAAGTGGTCATGCAGTTGGACTAGATGATCATTGTAGGTCTCTTCCAACTGAAAATATTCTATTCTATTCTATTCTATTCTATTCTATTCTATTCTATTCAAACATCCCACCATGCTTCTGTTGCTCACCATGGGAACACTCCTTCTGGATCAGAAATAATTTGGTGTGACTGTTCACTCAGTTCCAGCTCTGGTTTTGGCTAACACACAGCTCACGCTTTGGCCTGATGTGTGCTGGGACCATTGCCATTATGTCAAAGCAAAAGCAACATGCAGCACATGAGGGACAGGAAGAGATAGAGGTCATTATGCAGCTGTTATCACCTGCAGCTTGCTGTCTCCTGCGGCCATCATCCTTGTGTATTAGTTGCCTGCCATTTTCTTCAGAATTTATTAACTTATGGAAATGGCATAGACCAAATGTCCCAGGTGGAAGGGATGAATACACCAGCTTACCCAAAAAGATTCTGAAGCTGATCCAACAGCAGCAGTCGGACTGCTGTGGTTTTCGTGCTTCCTGGTATGACACAGGGGACACCCGCACTGGAAGCATGGGTGGAAGTATGAGTACCCTCACCATTGGCTAGGTAACCATTTCACTCATAGATACAGGAGTTACAAATTCCAAGTTATGAATTAGAGTAAGAAACCTTATGAATTTAGTGATGAATTTGTGAATTTACATATTAGTCCATTGTTTGGTGGGTTTGTTTTCTTTCCTAATGAACTCATAAAATAAAGTTTAATTTACAGAGTACATTGTCCTGTAAATTTGAGAGATCCAAGCGGACTGCGACATTTGGCCATGTTAAGCCAAAGATTAAATGTGAAGGGACCACCTTTTCCACTTAGGTTGGTTAATATCATTACATTTTGTGGAAGCAATATTGGAAGGAGGCTACAGCGTGAGTAAGGCCGCTTCATATCATGCCTTAAATCAAATACCTCTGTTTGATCCGTTTGCCACTAACTTTTTAAAGATTAACTCCACAGAATTCCCCATGACAAATAAAACATTGTTAGAGACAAGAAGAGAGAGACAGATGGGCTGAACACCTCGGCTCCAAGGAAATATTTTCCCAACAGCAATACCTGTGAGTAGGCAGAACAGCCTTTGGAAAGTCGTGCTCCTCTAATGTACATCCCCTGCTTATCTGGCTCATCAGCTTCCAATATTTATCTTTCAAAAGCGAATTTTCATGTTACGCTGCTTTTTGTGTGTGCGTTATTTTTTTTTTGTGAAAAAAAAAAAAAAAATCAATAGTTCTACCAAAAATACCTGCATGTTACCTATTCCTTACACTCATCACAACTTTAAACATGTGTGACTTTCTAGATAAAAGAAATTTCAACTACCAAAAAAAAACCCAAAACCCAACACAAAATCACAATCAGTTTGCAACTATTGCAGCACTTAAGTCTTTCCTTGGTCTTAACATCATAAAATTGTAACAGTTTATCTCTTATATCCTGTATCTCCAAAAATCAATATAACTGTAAGGAGAACAGTTGTGGTAGACAACCTTTTTGTGGGTGTATGCTTGAACTGAGGCAGGTGGAAACCTCTTACATGCAGCAGAGTCAAGGGACCTTCTCATAAGAAAACCCGGATGAGGGCTAGAGCAGAGCTTCTGGAGCAGCTGGAGCAGCTCTACAGTAGTTTTGTCCAGGTGAAGACCCAGGTAATGAACTTGAGTGCCTTGAACAGGAGCACAGATCATACCTCTCCGCAGCATCACTATCAGCACCAAGCACACCTCGAGAGAGGAAAAACTTCTTTAGTCATTTCAGTTTGGGGAATCACTTCAAATATTTTTTACAGCTTTTAATTATTTTCATTTAAGTCCTTAGTAGAGAATTGCACCTGAAAGCCTAAAAGATCTAAAGTAAAGGGAAGACTGATTAGTCACAGCACCCTGTAATGTATTGTAAAAATATAATATCCACAGAGAAAGAAATCAAATTAATGAAAGATTAATGTTTTTACAGGCAGCTCTATTATATGATGTATCTACTTACTTTTATCGAAAGTCTAGAAATATCTGAAAGAAAAGGCTAATGAATCATTAATTAATTCTTTTAAAGGGTTCAGTGATGAGTCTATGATCTATCTTGGTGAGACTACATTTATTTTCAGATATTTGCTTTTTACATATTTTAATGGTCAGTGTGACTTTGAAGGACAGGGAGAGTCAGAATCTGTCTCTTTTTCTGCCATTTATATTTACCAATGAGACATCAAGAAATCTAACAAACTTCTTGGCAAAGCTGGTAAGTGATTCTGCCTCCCAGTTCGACACAGTGTCTTGCTGCTAGAAGATCTTTGCTATATAGTGTCTGCTCAGTTTACACTTTCACAATTCAGTTTCTAAATATAGGAGAACACATCCCACCCTCCATATTGGTAAAGACCTTGATAACCCTCCAGCTCACTGCCCTGCTTCTCGGAGGCTCTTGGTCATCTGCATGGGAACAAAAAGGCTCAGCCAGTGTTACTGGTGTTGCAGCAGCACTGGGGGGGCGGTCCAGTCAAAGCACAAATATCCTCTTACACCATGCATAATTCAAGAAAAAAACAGTTACATCCCACTCCAAGGAAGAGAGGAGATGCCAGTAATGCAACCAGATGGAGAGGGCTGGAGGGAAACACATCAACAGACAGATATCAGGAGGGGGATGACCTCGGCACAGTGGCCATCACCTTACCTAACCTCCCTCACCCACCAGCAGACACGTGCTCTAAGACTGTACTTGCACTATAACAGAAATGTCCAGAAGACAATTCTTCTCACCTAGCCTAGATTACTATTTTAGACTGAAATAAAACTCTGGTCCTTTCGTCTAACTGGGGTTTGCAGTTTTGGTGTTCTTAGGCTACTTGATGTGTGACTGATGGAGATGCAACTGAAAGGGCTAAACCTTGGAGCAACGGGGATCTTGCAGGAAAGGGATATGGCAGAAGAGGAGGGAGGATGGACAAGGAGAAAATTCAGGATAATCAAAGTACGTGCCTAAGAATCATGTAAAGAATATCTTTCAGAATGAAACACATCCATAAGTACTTTTTGTCAACATTCCAGCTGTCAGTTAAGTTTCTCGCTTCATTTACACAACAGGGAGCAAAAATACACATTTTCTAATTGCCTGGAAAGTGCTCACTAAAAGGCTGTATTGTATTTGTGGAAAACACAAGGCATGGCATTTATATTCAAATCCACGTTTCCTTTCAAGGCTTACAATGTGAGCTCCTGATGTGTTTCCCTGTCCACACCCAGCAATAAGCAGAGATCATTATCAACATGCAGAACACCCCAGATATAAGGAATAGGATTCATAAGAAGGTTATGCGACACATTTTCTTAAACCTCTGGGCAAAATACTGTGTAACGTAAACAGACAAAGCTCATGAAGTGCACCTCCTCCTGTGGCAGGGACCTTCAGTCCGTCTGCAGAGCCCGCACTGCGCAGCTGGTAGTGCTTAGCGAAGGACACAGAAATAATCTCTACTTTGTTAGAAATCCCACTCTGTCTTAAATATCTTTGTGGGCCAGATTGAAGGATTCAGCTGGCAAAGTCATAATGAAGCAAAGAGCATGAGAAGCCTTTGACTTCAGAGAAGGAGTTCCCGAGTCGTGGTGCCATGAACCGAACCAGCCGTTCCCAGGAGGGCAGATCCTCCAGCGAGGCTGTGAGGAAAGAAGAGGCTGGGGAACGTGTTGGCATCGTTTGTCCCAGTCTTGATCATGGAAATTGAGGCTGGTTCCCATGGTATTTTAGCAATTCTCATCAGTGTCTTGCAGAGCTGTTGAACCTCTTGTAGCTTTGGGGTGGGGATTTTTGGTTTGGGGTTGGGGTTTTTTTTTAGTGTTTTCTGCCATAATAGAGTTCTGGAAAAAATACTGTGTTTAAGAAAGCTAAACTTTGTCATGAAATTCCAGTACTTAGATCCTGCTACACTGGGGAAGACATAAAAATAGCACCGGGATTTTATTCTTCTCCTTCACAGATTGTTGCCCAGTGTGACTGGTAGATCAGGGGAACAGTATTGTTTCATGCGAGCACCAGAAAGAAAGGGTGAAAGAGGGAAGAAAACCAAACCCGTCAGAAGCTCTGAAGACCTATGTCCCCTACCCGAAGCAGGTCTAATTTATCCCCAGTTCACCTAGCTCTAGTATTGGGTTTTCGTTAGTGGCGTAGGTACTGGGTCTCTGTGTTATGCTTACTAAAGCAGCCACCCAACAAGTGAGCACTCGACCCTTGCTCCTTCTCTGCTTTTCCTTTTCAGGCTGAATAAACAGGAGGGCAATCTGAAGCTGTCGTCCCCCTTTTGCAAATAGACGTATCAAACTTCTGCTTGAATTATCTTCTCTCAGATCCATAGTAAGCGTGTTAAGAACCAGGTGGAGCATATCTTATTGTAAAACTTTACAGGCAGCTCCCAGATTATGTATGAAAGGTCAGGCCCAAGCGTCTTATTATTCTGTTATATTCTCCAAGATGTCATACGAACTCATCAGTCTTTTTATTGCAAGTCATTAATTCAATTGCAGAAAATGATGAACTGCATTTATTTAGAGTATTTTGGGAATAGACAATGATGTTTTTCACCTGTGCTATTAACTTCCTTATGTTTATTGAAATATACTTGAACTCAGACCAAGCATCTAAGTGGAACTTCATTTTTCAGAAAAACATTTTTTTTTCTATAAACTGATAAATTCAATTGGTTGGGGTAACATTTGTCTTCTGTTATTATACAATGGCAATACTTCTTTTCTCCTTCTATTTCTGTGAAAATGAAGGCATTAGCAAATTTGTAACTGGCTTAAATTGGCTGGAAAAATTGCCTGGGATGTTCCAGAAGAGGTTAGATTACAGATTAGTTAATGAATGTCTTGCAATTTCATATGCAGAGAGAAATATGAACTGGGTGCTCTTTAATCAGGAAAGAAGAACTGGAGCTTATAATAAGTAATGGCTGCTTAATATTCCTTACACATCACATAAATGTAAACTGGAATCTGCTTGTGTCTATTTATCTGTCTGTCAACCTGTCTTCAGATGGGAAAATGTATCTAGCAGAGGACACCCATGTTTAGACTACACAAAGCGAAATAAAGTCTGGGATCCCACTCAAATATGGAAGGACTTCAGGATTTTGGCTCAGCAGGACGGATCCTGACAGCTCTTCCACATGGTTATAACCAGACAAGGGGCTGCTGTAGCCTCGCACCTTCCAGGGCACAGGCACTGCATCCAGCTGTACCTCCTCATGGTTTTTGCTATCTATTTATCTTCCAGCAGAAGAGTCTGTAGATGGCTGGGACAGGGGCTTGCAGACTCTGGGTCAGACAGGTCCTCTCTGGGGGTCCCCTATGCTTTGCATATTCCCCGAGGAGCAAAGGCACTGAGGGCTCCTCATCCACTGAGTGATGGATTTCTCCAGGCTTCATAAAACCAAGGACCCTTGGGCGTCCCTCAGGTAACCAGAAGCCACCTTTGCAGTTTTCAGGGGGCTGCAGCAGGTGCAAAACACCCACCCATGCCTCGTCTCAGCCCCTGCCATCGCGGGCTCCTGGCTCTGGGTGGTGGCACAGACCCCATGGAGAGGAAAACCTGCTGTGCTTTCAGGAGTGACACCTGGGCGGTAAATAGCCACCAAGTGGCAGGTTCTGGACACCAGGTCTTGTATCCTTCTTGGGAGAAAAATACAAGTTATTAAGGGCATCCCCAGGAACCTTCTAGTACTTCGACCACAGTGGGCCAAACCTGGCTTCGTTACCTACTGCGGAGAACATGTTAGAGGGTAAGCTGGCTTTGAAGGAGTTTATCAGTTATGAGGTAGAAAATTGGCCTGCTTATTAATCTTTTATAATTCTAAACTTTTCCTTCCCCAGACACAGTATTTCCCTGCTCCCTATAAAATTCCTCTCTCTAAGGCACTGTTATTATGGATATACCTTTCCGCTACTGGGAACTGCCCTGAGTACTTTCTTTAATATCTCTCTTATGCTCCTTTCTAGCAGATAGTCTTCCAGCTGGTTTCTCAAGCGACCACACCATGCATTTTAGCCATGTGAAGCAGCTGGAAACAGCAGGCACCAACGAGTAGAATACCCCAAGAGTTAACCCAAGCAAAAGGAAGGGAGAGTCTGTTCCAAATATCCAATGAAGAAATCAAGCAAGAATTCTTCTTGCTTGAAGAAAGCAAATCAAGCTGGATGTGAACATCTGTTCCCAACAGGGTGGCAGCTCTGACAGCCTTTATGGCTTCAGACCTATTGGGACAACCATCCCTTGCCCACCCAGCAGAAGCTGGTGGATGTCATGTCGGTTCGCATTTGTCCTTGTTACTGTTACCCATTCAGCAATAGCTTTACTGTCTCCTTCCTAGCAGCAGCACAAGAGCAGGCAGCAGCAGCCCCAAGGCCAAGTGTGGTCCAAGCACCTCTCCTGGCTCTGGTGAAAAGGGAGATGGTTCCTGCAGCAAGCTCCATGCTACAGACATATCGCCATGACCTCTTGCAACCAGAAGAGCTCGGTGACCTGATGTTAGTACTATCAACAGAGACAAAATTCTGCCTCTGAAAAAGGAAAATTTGATTCCCCAAAGACAGGAATTTTGAGCATTTCTGCTGTTTAAATTTTGTAAAACTTTCTTAGGTGCTGAGATAGAAAACATTACTGCTGTGCAAGGTATTATTTTTCTCTCTCTGGTTCTTGCCAGACAGCATATAACTGCCAATGAAGAGCCCACACAGATTCACTAGCTTGTTTTCATTTTAATACCATTTTTGGCCTCCTCTCTAACAAGTCAGACTTTACAATTCCCAAGTAATTGCTGTGTACACAAATTCAGGTAGATGTTCTTGCAGAACTTTAACTCCTCCACGTTATTGGTAAGCTGCAGGAATGGAGGCCCTGTTTGACAGCACATGAAAGGCCAAATCTGGTAGTATCTTGTTATGAAATGTGTTTAGTGGAAGTAAGTATAAAAGCTGACTGAAGCAATATTCTCAAGTTTATTTATTACTATTCTCTAAAAAGAAAGAAAGAAACTAGGTCTCCCTGGAGATTCAATTGACATGAAATAATTCCAGCAGAAGGTGATAAAGAGTGGGTCCACTTTTAATGGGAAGCTGGAGAAAAATTGGCAACCTGTTTTTTACAGCTTCATCCCTCCATCCTCTGTCCAAAATGTGGATATGCTCCACACCTCTGCCATTACCTGGGGGAAGGGGGGTGAAGACACTTCAGAGAGTTCATGGAGGCTAAAAATGCAATTTACTATGCAGAGTGATTTGGAACTTAGTCTGACATCAAACAGTAACAGGGATGTTGTCACCTGGCGAACAGAACTGGAAATGTAGATTAAAAAACCATCCTTACCTGAGATTTTCTTGAACTCCTAGCAGAAAGGTAAAGTTACATCTGAAGAGCTACAAGTTTTTCCTTCATCAAGAAAAATAACCCATGGGGTTTTATTTAATAATAAGGGGCAAAAAAATGTATCCCAACAGTAGAACTATATTTGCCAGTGAGCTACAATTTTATATATGTACTAGCCCTATATGCTGTGTTTAGCTTGCACACAGACAAGCCCTGGGATGAATTACTCAAGAAAGTTCAGCTGTTAAAAAATTTAGAACTGGAAATATCAAAAAATGTGGTGCAGAATTGTAAATAAGATTCACTGACCACAACTACAGCTTTGTTATCCTATTAATTTAGGAAACAACCCATCTCTGGCTATTTTGAAAACAATATCTGATAACTGAATTCCACTTCTGTATTTCCAAAATATTAGGATTCTGTTCTTTATTTCATAAAAGTTACCATTGTCATATATATTTTCCTATTTCCTCCTCGGAAGAGAACTGCATTACCATTCCTTCATCTTAGGGATGCATAGGCACCAAGATAGCAATGGCAACCTGGTAATAACTAAAACTTCTCAGACAGATTCATAACCATCTAAATATTGGAAGAAAAAGCTCTGCTTCTACAGACAGTGGATTATTCAGGAATTATGTAAAATTCAGTACTTAAGCAGATACTTAGAGTTCCACAGCTTTTTTGTGTAACTAACATTTTTGGTGCTGTTACTTTTCCTCTGTACCTCTAAACTAAGGCGAGTGATGGCAGAATGTCATGGATCTCTACTTTCTACTAAAGTCAGGAGATCTGAATACACAAAGTGTTCTCACCATCACTCAAAGCAACTTTTGTATCTGATTAAATGCATGATTCAAATTACCAAGTGTTAATAGCCTAAGTTTCCCATCTAGTCAGTAGAGAGAGGTAAATAATTCCAAAGAACTAATTAGAACAACTAAGTAAACAGTATGAGTGGTTCCCCAATGTCACTAGCTCAATTAATGAAGAAAAATTGCTTTTGTAGAAATAAGTTTCTGGATTGATTTATAAACTAAACATTAAATACTGCCACGTTGTAAGTTATTCATGATGCTAAGTATTTGCACCTTGGCATATGCTTTCCTCTAGACTTAAAAAAAGTAAGAAAGAGAAAGCAAGTTGATATTCATAAAAATACACAGGGGAAAGAAATCTTGGCTGAAACTATTTAAAAACACAGTATGGGCACTGTGACCTTGTTCTGTTCCTGATGAGATCCAAGATTGCTTTATTAGTTAGACCTGAAAATTAGTAGCTACAGGTACTTCAGAGAGCAAAAATTTTCACTACTGCTTTAAATTGAAAGTATTGAATACCTTCATTTGGGAGTGCTTGGTAGCTTTCTGCTGGTTCATTAATTAGGGAAAAGAACCTCTCTCCAATGGGTCTGAGTGCAATTAGAAATGTAATGCCCTATGAAATACACTAGGAGGTGCAGGGGCAAAAGCTCAGCGAAACAGGAGCACAGCATCTGAGGTGCTAAGGACAGATGGAGCACAGCCTGGTTAAAAACATCTGGGCAGACTGCAGCCTTTTGAATAACAGTTTGAACGGCTAAATTTCTCGTTTGCTGTCAAAGTTTGAAATCAGTCAAGAATGGGAGCTTGTAAAGAGAGCCAGAGGTCGTACAGGAGGACTAGAGGGGAAAAAAAAACAACTGGGAGGAGCGGCTGCTACACAAGAGGGTCGTGCTGCCATCCAGAGGAACCTCAACAGACTGGAGAAATGGGCTGATGGGGACTTCATGAAGCTCAACAAAGGGAAATGCGAAGTCCTGCACCAGGTGGAGAATAATCCCACGAATCAGTATAGGATGAGGGCTGGAAACCAGAAAGGGACCTGAGGGTCCTAGGAACCTGGGGGTTCTGGTGGGTACTATGAGCCAGCAATGCACCCTCATAGCAAAGATGATCAAATATATATTAATCAAAGATGATCAATAACATCTTGGGCTGCATGAGACAGCAGGTTGAGGGAAGCGATCCTTCCTCTCTGCTCAGCACTGGTGAGTCACACCTGAAGTGCTGGGTTCAGGTCAGGGCCTCCCAGCACATGGGAGAAAGGGACAAGAGGCAGTAGGCACGAATTAAAACCCATGAAATTTCATCTTAACATAAGAAAAATACTTGTTACTGTGAGAGAGGCCAACCACTGGCACAGGTCATGGAGTCTCCATCCCTGGAGATGTTCAGACCCTGAGTAGACACAGTCCTGGGCAACGTGCTCTAGCTGACCCTGCTTTAGCAGTGCTGTTGGACTACATGACATCCAGAGGTCCCTTCTAACCTCAACAACTCTGTGAACCATTTTGTTGTACTATGTGATAAGGTGAGTTCCGGAAAATGATAGAATTTCATCTGAATGCAGAACAATTTGTCTTGTTTAAAGTGACAGTTGCGCCGGACACTGTGTGCCAGTCTGTGTGAGATACCAACTTCCATGAACCAGGTTTAAAAACAATATTGCAGATTGCAAATGTACTAGGTGATCTAATAAAAGATATTACTGCTACCCAAAAACATGGTCTAGCTCATCTCTGCACAGTCACTATTCAAAATTAAATGACAGTTCTGCAGCAGGAGTTTTTTATTTGGGGATAAATCTTTTTAATTGTTCCCTACCTACTCTTGTTTTTGTATGGCTGTTAACATCTTTATATGATGGCAAGTAGATGAGACATATTGTTCTTCATTAGTAACAAAATGTATTGCAGGAGAGGTACATTTGCAAAGAGCTGTTCTGGGAACTGGGTGTCCTTCCTCAACTGGAAAGGGAGAATCCCTCAAACTACAGCCGTTGGGGCATTACAGAAATTACATCCATTCTCCTGGGTATAATTTACATAAATTATAAAATAAAAATGGAAAACTGAACTAAAAAGAGTAACTCATATGAAGGAGAGTAATAGACTGCACTGTTTTGGTTATGATAGTAACTTTTTATTTCTCAAACCAGTGTGGGATCTGATATAGTATTTGCTGAAATTATTTGCAAATCATGAGCAAGCTGCCTGGCTAAGGGAGCAAACCATTACATTTAGGATTGCAAGATAAACAGCACTATTACAGCAGAAGTATTTTTCTTTTGTACCTCCAACCCCTTGCACCACCCCCAGGAGGTACGAAGATTGAACAAGTTCATCAGCAGAGGGAGATGGGTGTGTTTAGCCTTCAAAAGAGAAGGTTTAGTGGGTATCTGACTGCTGTCATCAACTATCAACTCTGAAGTTTTAGAGAAAACAGATCCAGACTTTTCCCAGGATGCACAGCGGGAAGGTGAGAGGTGATGGTCTCAGGTTGTAGCAAGGGAAATTACAACCTGACGTAAGAAAAATATGCCCCTTGTGAGGGTGGTGAAGCACAGGTCTGGGCTGCCCAGGATGTTGTGGGATCTCCACCCTTGGAAATCTAAAACTCGGGCAGACAAGGTGCTGAACAGCCTGATGTAACTTTGAAACGAGCTCTGCTTTGAGCAGGGAGTTTGACTAAGAGATCCCCAAACGGCCCTTCCAGCCTGAGCTATTCTGTGGTTCTACTGTGTAATTCCAACTCAAATATTTTTTATACATCCCAATCCAATAAATCTCTTAAAATAAATCTACTAGAGACACTAGAGGAATATAATTGATTTCCTTGCTCAATTTAGTTCTGAAAGATACTGATAATACGAAAATTATTGACAAGTGGGAAAAAAAAAGATAATAGCTGTAGTTGCAGCTCTGTTCTTTGGGAGATATGTTTTAGTGTTTTTCCTTTGTCCTTTTTCGAATGCAAGCTCCTGGGATTTACACAATGTTATTTAAAATGACACCTAGTGGGTTTTTTTATTCAGTTGCCTATTATCACAATGAGACTATCAAGTCAAGAACTATTATTTACACAAAATACATGACAAGAGAAAGTGGTGTACCCTATGTTCCTCACTTAGATATTTTTATCCCTAATACCTCTTTCTTTAAGATATGATTGAAACTGGAAGATAAACATGTTGGATAATGATAAAAGATATGAATGGGAACAAGGGATTGGAACTGGAATTTTATGCAAAAAAAATCCTTTATGATACAGATGTTCCTGGATGGACCAAGGCTTGAGAAGTCACCTGGGAAACAATGTTTTGAAAAGCAGATCCAGGGTAGTCACCCTCTAACTTGAAGTCAGAGAAAAAAAAATGGCTTTTACAGGCAAAAAAAAAGTCCTTTTTCTGAGAAGATGGATGATTGAAAGCACCCCTGCTATGGCTGAGGAACAAATGAATGCAGAAAAAAATAGTTAAAGAACCCATTAGAAGATGAGATCAATAATATTAACTGTAGTCCAGAATCAGACTGGTAAATGAGATAAATCACTGAGAGGAAAACCACAATAAAACCCCAAAAGTCATGAACTTCACTTGACTCTGGTAAATATTTCTGTCAGTCTTTTAAGGTCTGTGGTAACTCTTGTGGAACCAAATGGAAAATTAAGCAGGGGCTATTGGTTTCTTGCATAATTCAAAAACTAATAGTAATCTCTTCTGGTGTTTTATCATTGCCGTAGATTAGGTTGCCTGTAGTACTAATTCAGCAGAGTCCTGCTGACCACAGAGAAAATCTAAACAGCTTATCTGAAGCTCTGATTAATAAAAAAAAAAACAAACCTCCCTTTGTGTGAAAGTGTTGCCTAACTTTTAAAATGAAAATTAAAAACCTGATTTTCACACCTTGGAGTCTTTCATACAAACAGTTGTCAGTGCTTACAAATCCACCATGGGCAAACTGGAACCACATGGGGGACGACTCATCTGGGGCAATTAATTTTTCTGCCAGTGATTTAAACCCGGTGTGCAGTAGGAGCCATTCTTTCTAGTCCTTCTCTGAGGCATCCCAGTTTTCAAGGGAGTGTCTGTCCAATATATTCTTTAAAAAATGGGTCAACTCCCCACAGCGTGACATCAATGCACTGCTTTTATAGAAGTATTAATGGAGGAAGAGGATCAGATGGAAGTACCTGGATGTCTAGGTCAGAAGGAAGCTGAAATCTAATCCCATCATCCAAAACTGTGGCGTCCACATGACAGCCAGAGAATGATTAGTCTTGTTCCTCAAAACTGGGAACACTGGGAATGGAGAGAATGGGCAAGCTCACACCAGCAACAGACAGAGACAGACTAACTATTACCTGGGGAAAAACTGGCATGCTGCTCTAGTGAGAAATGCACGTGTTGCTGCTGTCTTCTCAGGGGAAAAGACTGGGGATGGTAAGTGGAAATTGAGCCATTCAAAGAAGCACAAATCCTACAACCTCAGGCCCTTGACCTCTCCAAAGGCCTGACCCCAGATTTGTGGTCAATACCCCCAGTATCCAGCTACAGACATCTTGTCCTTCTCGTCAGCTAGACTGGCTTGAAGCTTGCTAGTGGATTGCACACAGAGAAGAGAGGGGACGCTCACACAGCAGATAGCTGGGGATGGAGCTTAATAAGGATGTGTGACAGACTGTGGTGCTCAGGGACTGGCCAGGCGAGCATACTGACCAGTGCCTGGTTACACATGGTTATTCACTTGTTATCCCCTTAAGCCTTTTTTCCCTACATTTGTTCCTTCCCTGTCCGCCTTCATGCCTCCCTTTAGTTCTTCCCCTAAATCCTGTGTAATAAGTTTAAAACAGTCCTAAAATCCCACTCAACTCATAGTAAGATTGCTCTTTCCCATAAGACACATGGTAATTTGTTTTTTCTTCTTCTTACATTTACAATGTTGCATCTGAAGCTCTGCCTCTTCAAGGTTGCACATAAGTGGTTCATTAAGTGACCCATCAATCAGCTTTTTCAGGTCTACCTGTCTGTGTGTTTGATTTATTTATTTTCCTATTTCTTGACCTTGTCTTTTATGCTGAATAACTATTAACCAGCCGTCTTTACAAGGCAAACATCAAGAGAACAGAGTCTTAAGGTTAAATGAGCTACAGACAGCCTAGCAATTCCTCTTGACTAACCCAAACATATGGTTTGGGAGATGATTTTTTGAAGGAACCCAGCACCAGCAGCTCCTCTGGCCTGAACCCCAGCCAGGGATGCCAAACACAGGTAGAGCCAGGACCTTCTGCCTTCAGGTGCTGCTGGTGAAATCCCAGTGCTGCACTCCAAAAGTCTCTGAGCACAATTGCTGCAGGGCCCCAACTCCTCCTGTAATGACCCGGTTTGCCACAGGCACTTTGACTGTGACTTGTCTCATGCAGTTCACACGGTTGGACAACTTGTGTGAACTAATCACTAGGGTCCCTCCATAGTGAATAAAACCAGAGAGGCAAACCCAGAAGATGAGTCATCCCACTTTTCCTACACACCTGCCTCAGGATGAAACAAAACCCCTTCTGGAGATTTCTTTCTCTCTATTGACTACAGAGGAGTCAAGGCAATTAACCTTGTATAAACACTTCACTTCCCAATAGTATGGTTGGGTGTGATAAGTTCCACCTCTATGTGGAGATGCAGAACTTATCCATATGATTCAGGACTTCTCGCGTGACTGTAATCAAACCCCCCATCTGTCTGTGCCTAATGGCCTCTCTGGAGCCTCATTGCTCTCAAGGGACTATCAGTTACTCACATCAATCACGATGAGGCCAGCAAGGGGTCTCAGCAAGGAAACCCACGTGCTTTCTCTTCCTTTCAAGATGTCACGCAGCTGGCCAGCAGCAGGTAAGGCAGCCAACTGTTCAAAGTGTTCAAAGCCATGAGAACATGCTGATTTCTACACAAATACCACTATTATTGTTGGTATTATTATGCAAGTAGTTGATCTATTAGTAATATTTTTGTATCCTAGAAAATGCGTGCATTTAAACGCCTTTAAAAACACCAAGTTGAAGGGTAAGACAAATGAAACGGGGAAAACAATATTCTGTAACATGTGGTGTACTTGTATCCCAGCAAATGGCACGTTACTCCTGGAAACCTCCCACACTGTGGCGTGTCAGTGCTGAAAAACCAGCTCCAGGCTCACTCTTCAGCGGGTGGAATTCCATGAGGGGTGAGCACAAACCAAAACACCCTGAAGGGGGCTCTGGTTGGGAAGCTGCTCCCCACACACATAACCATGAAGCTGAATATTATTTGTCATTCAAGGAGAAAGCTCCTCTCAAATTATTTGTTCTCTCCTCAGAGGGAAGGGAAAATCTTAATCTCATCGTCCTCACAAAATTTTAGGCCCTTGATTATTGCTAGAAATATTGAAGGATTTTAAATATGGAAACGTCAGCAAAGGAAGTTCAGCCAATTCAAAAAGTAAGGATGAGAAAGAAATACACTATTTTCTTGTAGGTTAAGAAAAATGCAGACAATCTTTTCATTGAAATGCTGGATTGCAGTTTTTGAAATATTGCAAGGATGGTTTCTAAGGCTTTGTCTTCCCTGAGGAAATCAACTCAAAATGTGACCAAGCCTAGATAAAATCCTAATCTACATACCCTCCAAAGAAATTACTTGGATTTTTGGCACGTGAAGGGTCTGTCCTTTCTTAGCAGACTCACAGTTCTCATCAGTGACCATGTTCCTTTCCCACAGACCATATGAACATGATCTTCCTTGAATTCAAAGCTACCACAGAAAAATTAGGCTTCTCTGGTAACTGTGGTTTCCAGCTGGTTGGGCAGGGGGCAGACACTCCTCTCCTGCGCTCTCCGCAGCTCCCCTGGTAGCGTCCTGGCTGGACAGAGGAAAAGGCTGGCTTATTTTTGTATGGGAGGAACAAAAAGAAATACACTTTGAAATAGAGTCAGATGAAATTAGAGCTTGTGAAGAAAAGCTGAAATTGGCACAAGGATGACTGATTTGAAGGGTTTAGGCCAAAATGTTACAGGTTAGTTCTACACCAGTTGCCATTCATAGACGATGGTTAAAGAGAAGTCTGTCAGACAGAGCTCAAAAAAGTTGGATTTGTGATGCAGAAGTCATGAAAGACAGAACCCAGTGATTTTCAGGAAACATCAGCAGGAAGGTCAGAAGAGCAATGAAAAAATTAAAATATGAGATGCTGCAGAGATCTACAAGATTAAGAAAATCAAACCAGAGATTGGCCAAAAACTGCCTGATGTCCATATTTAGTGTGAGTCTAAAAAAAATAGATTGAAGGCTATCTAGCCAGTAATACCTGTGTGGAGGTAGTTCATACATGAAGCAAACCAGCCAGGTCTGGTTAGGTTGGCGTTCCCAGAGATCATAAAATCATAGAATCTTAGAATAGTCTGGGTTGGAAGGGACCTTTAAAGGTCATCTAGTCCAAACATCTTGCAATAAACAGGGACATCTTCAACCTGACCAGGTTGCTCAGAGCCACGTCCAACCTGGCCTTGAATGTTTCCAGGGATGGGGCATCTACCACCTCTCCGGGCAACCCATTTCAGTGTTTCACCAGCCTTGTGGTAAAAAATTTCTTCCTTCTATCTAGTCTAAATCTATGCTCTTTTAGTTTAAAGCCAACACCCCCTATTGCAACAGGCCCTGCTTAAAATTTTGTCCCCATCTTTCCCGTAGGCCCCCTTTAAAACATATTGGGTTGAAAAAGATAAGATAAGAAGAGTAGTATCAGAGAGAGAGCAGGGCAAGAAAGAAAGGAGTGGGATTTGAACATAGGAGAGGAAAATGGGTCTTTATGTAGGTAATATCTGGGAGGAGTGATAAAAGCAGAGACTGAAAACCTGATCCACAGTGAGAAGACAGAGAAGGAGAGAAGGCTTGAGAAGCTGGAAGGCCAGAGTGGTCACTGGCAGTGTAAAGATGTCTGGACCACATCAGTTATATGTTTGTGCAGAGCAAGTGCTCCCACATAATGAGAACCCAGCAGTTTACCAAGCATTGATTCTGATTTTTTCTTTTCTTTTCCAATATTGGGATCAAGACAGATGAAATTTTACCATCCCTCAAAAAAAAGGAGAAAAACATAGAGCCTTCTGAACAGGTTCTTGCTGAGCTAAGAACATCTTTTTGTTGTTGTTCTGGGATTTAATTGTTTATTTATTTGTTTGTTTGTTTTGTTTTGTTATGTTATGTTCCTGTGCTGTAGGCATCCAGTATTTGAAATATGAACAGCCTCCACTGCTTGTAATTCACGCGATAAATTTTGTTGCTGTTTCCTTCTGCCAGACTGGGTAAAGCTTAACTTCGGTAGTTTTAGAAGGAAGGTTTTGCGCAGCCCCTGTAGTTTTATATCTCTCAAGTAAAGCTTTGAGAGCTTTGGTGTTTTCTACACCACCTAAACTTTTTCTTTTGTGGATATTATTTCTAAAAATCACATGTTTCCTTTTAGGTACATTCCAAAGGAAATAAAGTTCCCCTTATAGAAGTGGAAGCAAATGTGATTTTGGAGATCACTGTCACATCAACTTTTGCATGTGCACTTCTCATGGCTAAAGCTGCTTGTTACACCCTTGCTGGGACCCTCTGAGAGCTCTTAGCACCTGCTTTCAAAAAAGACCAGTTTTTTGTTCACTGTGCTAAGCATTGTCCTACATTGCACAAAACCCGCCAGGGAAAACTGGGATATTCAGCTCCAATTTCTGTCAGAGCTGCAGACACCAACACAATGCAATTATGCCTGCAGACACCCTCCTTGCAGAAGGTGCACACGTCTTGTCTCATCTCATTGCCATTCTACAGGAGCCTTGGCTAAGGATTTTGGGAATTCAGCCCTTCTGCTGTCAAATACTATTCCATCTCACATCAAATGCACCACTTCTGGCAGGACAGCTTATATGGCTGAGCTTAAAACTAGCTCTACAAATGTTTCAGCAAGTTAAATTTGACAGCACAACTGTCCCTGTACAATGAGCACTCCAGAAGAAGAGGTTCAAAGAAAGAGAATTCAGCACATTCAGGACTCCTCTTCCTTTGAAGAAAATACACGTGTCTCTTAAGACTTCTGCCAAAATGTAGGCTTTCAGCCCCAGATTTCACAGGCGCCATCAGTTGCTTGGCCAACCTTCCTCTGAACTCCAGGGAAGTAGGACTTTATTTTTCTTCATCAAATAGCAGAAAGTCACAGGGATGCTCTGGGGTCTGCTTCCCATGTGAAGTTCCAAGCATCCTCTGCTTCCATACTGACACCAAGTCCCACGTGCACAGTGGGACCCAAGAGGGGCCAACCAGGTGCTGGCTCTGGCACGTATCATTAAGGGGGAGTCTTAGGGTGCTCTCATGACAAGTCCTCCAATGTACCAAACTTTTTGTTATTGCAAATTCAGACATAAAATACAGCTGAAGAGAATTGCTGATACATTGTTATAAGGAGGTGGCAGAAGCCTTTTGCTATGTGTCATGAACATGTTAAGCTGACTCTTTGCTTGAGATGACATCAACATACCTGTCCATAGATAATACCAATAGTACAAATCCAATTTGAGATAAACCTCTCACATCACTGAGAAATAAAGCATGCCGTAGCATTGAAATGCTGTAGTGCATCATAGAGTGTGCAAGTCCCGCGAACATTCATTTTGGGTCTATGCTACTTAATTTCCATCATTTCAGAGGCAATTCATTTTTTTCATAAATCCTTTCTGAGCTAGTCAGTGCCCGGTGATAACTCTTGTCCTTCCAGAATACTGAGCTCAGCAACACTCAAAATATTGGAAAATCGAGAAATATAGCCCTGCAATGCACAGCCACACTGTCTTTACTCTGCTTCCTTCCTATCCCATTAAGCCCAGCTGTAACCAGTGAGAATGATTTGAAAGCACTCTATGGGTTTACTGATGGGAAATCTAGTTACGATGTGGCGTAATACGTATAACATCGATGGGGTCAAGGGCTCAGGCAGTTTAGCACAATCAGACTTTTTTGAAGGGCTAAATGGTTGAACATAAGGCAAACAGAGGCAGATCCTGTTCAACACTGTGCGATGGAAAGTACAAATGTGTCTTCTATGGGTGTACTGGGACAGTATACTGGCTGAGGAGAGTTAGGGTTGTAGCAATGTGTCCTCTAACGCTGTGTTTCTATTTCTCAGATATCAAATGTTTGAGTTGTTCTTAAAAAAACATCATAAAAGGGCATACACTATCACAGCACAACCTTATCGCTGCATTAAAGCATTTTGTTGTTGAATTTCTTAGAACCGTTTTTTTAAACACAAGAGAACTATTTTCCTGCAGGGATGAATGTGCACAGGCACAGCTATTCTAGTGCAAAGATCTGAGATAGTACTCTAGCGCAGTAATTGTAAAAAATACCTATGGGTTGTCTTCCCCTCGACATTTTGTTACTGTGAGATGAATAGCAGAAGGAAACAGGGAAATGATATTAATCAACACATTAAACTGTGTTGTCAGCCAGTCCTTAGAGCATTCAAAGATGTACCTTTTTGCAGTTATTTATATCATTCAAAAAAGAACACCACCGACTGTAGAAAACTTGACTTCAAATTACCTGGTATTTGAAACTTTTGTACTGGGGCCATAATTTCAGCCCTGACAGACAAATTTCAGGCTTCTCTATTGTTTCTAACTCCAGTGCTTTTCGCTCTGTCAGGGAACACCCTGCCTGCAGGTGCAGGAGGCACTGAGTTTGTGCAGTCCCCAGGGCTGGTGAATGGCAAAGGCAGGCACCCCCTCTCCCCCTCGACGCCTGTCATTCATAGTTCCCCCGCCACCTGCAGCATTAATGCACCTTCCAATATCCTTGAAGAAACAAAGATGAGCAGAGATATTGAATGTGCATAAATATTCATGTATTTGCATCAATTCAGCTGTTACGCGGGAGGATCCTGTACCCTTTGCAGGCCTGTGATGTGGGGGGATAATTGCACACATCCAAAGATGTCCAAGATCTGGGATGCCAGTGTGCAGCCCCTCCCACAGCTTTGCTCATTAACAGGCACCAATTTCTTTCTTGGTTTCCTGGAGCAATGGGAGCCAGTGAGGCTGGGAAGCATGGAGAAGACAGTAGGGATAGAGACATGTTGCAGAAAGCTTAGGTGGAGGCAGAGCCTGGCAAAAGCACCAGAAAGGGAGGGCAGTTGTAAAAAAGTCAATCAGCAGAAGACTCCTAGGTCCACTGCAGTCTGCTTTGAGGCAAGATTGACTTTACCTTTGCCAAGCCCAAGCACGTCCTTTATCTAACACTTTCTTAAAACGTATAGAGCAGGACTTTCTGTAACTTCCCTAGTTAGTTTGTGCCCAATCTCTCACCTTCCTGCTAAAAGGTTTTTCTAATATCCATCCTAAATCTTCTTTCTGAAAAGTAAACAGATTTCTGCTGTGCTGTGAAGGAGAACACCTGAGCATACCTTTCCCTTTCCAGCAGATTATAACATCATTGTGTACTGTTTTCTCATTCATCTGTCTGCTCAGATTTCCATTTTCCAGACAAAACGATCTCATGTCCTTCCTCTTTCCTGCATAAATTGCCTCTGTAAGCCTCTTCACATTCTTGGAGGTCTCTTCTGGACTCTTTCTCATTTCCCTATCATTCTACTAGATAACACCCTTCAAATGTCACGTACTATGTATGACTCCAAGAAGACAGTGATCTCCACTTTAGACTTCTACAGCCATGAGTATGATCTAATCATTTTTGTTAATATATTCTTGAATAAAATTTCCATTTTTTCCCATCACTTCATCCTATAGCTATGTATGGTTCCTTCCTGTAGTACTTGCACTCAGCCAGATATGTCCCATTATACATGAAAGTCTTCTACCTAAATTTAGTACTTTGTACTTGACTTTATTGCGTTTCATCTTACTGAAAACCACTTTACATTCCTGTCCTTCCTTGCAGTTTCTCTTTCCTCAGGTTGGTGTCATTCTCAAATCTGATGATCACACTCTCTGTTCCATCATCTCAGCTATTAAGCACAATCTTGAAACTGCTAATGACTCTGACCCCCGTATGACCACACTTCAATGCCCTTGAAGAGTGACAGTGAATCCTTGATTAACCCTCATGAAGAGGGCTTCATCAGTCAGCCATGCACCCACTTTCAGTGATTGCATCTGCAGGATATTTGTCTACTGTGGTTATAAGAACCTCAAATGAAATAGCACCAAGAGCCTCACTAAAATCAAAATGAATGATACCAACCGCCTTCAGCCACAAGGCTGGCTACCCTGCCAAAGAAAAGAAGTAGGCTGGTTTGATGGGATGCATTATTTACAAGCCTGTGCTGGCTGTTTTTATTCTCTATTATCCTCTAGATCCATTCTTTCAGTGGATCGAAGTTGAGCTGATGGGTATGTGATTTCCTGGGTTCATCTTTTATCTGCTTTTTAAAGGTAAGCCTGTTGTTTTCCCTTTTGCACTCCTCTTCATCAGGCAGCTTCAATATATATCTTGTCAAAATTAATTCTGTCTCTCTTTTTTCCAGTTCCTGTATCTCCTTCTTAGATGAAAGTCAGTAATTCAATGACTCCAGTTAACTCTTTTTCACAAAGCTGAGGCAAAGAAAACATGTAATATTTGTGCATTTTTGCATTAATTAGTTTACTTTTTTTCTTTTTTTCGTGGCAGACCTAGACTTCCTTTTAATCCAGTTAGCACATCTATTTCTTGGTTCCCTGTATTTCGTTGCAGTCTGCACCTCACTTTTAATCTTATCCTCTTTGATTTCAACTCTGCACCTTGTGCCCTCACCTTTTACTATCCCTCTGCTCTTTTTCCCCATATTTTTTAGGATACATGTTTTATTTTCAAGTCCTTAAAGAACTCCTGAGACAACTGTATTGGTCTGTTTCTAATTCACCTATTTTTTCCTTGGCAATGATACAGCTTGCCACTTTGCTTTTTACATAGTCTCTTTCAATAGCTGTCAGTCTTTGGCACTTCTTTGTATTTAAAGCTGTTGGCTTTGTTTAGTTCTTCCCACCAATGTCCTAGTTTCTTAATCTGCTTTTTTGAGTCCATAACTTATTGTGTTGCTTTTTCTTAGCCAATTCCTTAGACTAATGGATTTTATCATGTGAAATCACTTTCATAGAAATTGTCTTCCACTCTTAAAAATTCTCATCTATTCTCAATTCCTCCTGCTCAAAACTAAACTGAACCAACCAAAAACTGAGGTCCTCCACTGGCAACAGACTCTGCCTTGTGGCCATTTTTGGCTAGGTATTCAGATGAGCACCACTTTTTAATGATAGATACATACTAGAACATTGTTCCCACCTCCTCCATTTATCTTCACCCAGAGATGGCCAACAAGCCTGTAGCCATCCTGCCCCAGTTGCCAGGCAGCTCTGGAGGATGCTGTCAGTGAAAAGGACTTTCTTGGGGGCCTCTCTCAGGATGACTGATGAAAACAGTCAGGATCCCTGCCGCGTTCCTTCAGCCCTACTCTACAAGGAGTGGTCAGCTTGGGTGCATTTGGGGCCAACATGGTGGTTTGCCAGCCTCTGAGCAGATACTGTCCTGTGGTCCTATGGCAGTCAATGCTTGGTGGGTTGGAGGTGTCCCAGTGCATTTTAGCTGGTGTCTGAAGTTTGACAGCACACCTGCTGGGATGGAGGACCTGGCAGCAGAAAGGTCTCTCTCCCACATGGTGCCCTCCTCTCAGTACAGCAGCTATAAGCCACCCAGCCAGGGCAGAGACAAGTGTCTAAGTATTTGTCACTAAGCATTGGGTTTGCTTTTCTTCACTATATCTCATAGCCACATGATGGTCTTTCAACAAGGAAGTGTTCAAGGAGTGTTCAATACTTCCTGGAAATTGTTGAAGGTCAGGTTGGATGGGGCTTTGAGCAACCTGATCTAGTGGAAGGTGTCCCTACCCATGGCAGGGGGAATTGGACTAGATGGTCTTTGAAAGTCCCTTCCAACCCAAATCATTCTGTGATTCTAACAAGACTAACTGGGGCAAACAGTGGACCCTGTTTCTGACAAAAGGTGTCCATCAGCCTTGTTGTTTCTTTTCTAATTTTGGCACCTGACATACACAGTCTCAGAGATCAGATATAGTGTTAGATATAAATGTTACAGTTCAGGGTTTTTTTTAAATTTCTTTCGAAGGTGAATACAAGAAAAACTTTATTCAGGACTGGAAGGAGCACTCTGGGATAGTCTCATGGAAATGAGTTGTTTAATACCACACATAAACTGATCAGTCTCCACCTCAAAACAATTTTAATTAATAAATTGCTCCAAAACCTCATTCCTCATTTCCGCATTATACTAAAATTATATAGTTTTAAAGAACTTCATATTTATTTTTTGCCTTTCAGATGAGAGTGTTCTAGATAGGAAAATGACACGAACTGGCTGACTTTGACAATAATGTGTTCATTATTTCAACTGATTGCACAGGATTAAAAAGTGTCTGTATGGTCTGATTGCAGCATATTTCCTTTCAAGAGCAGTGAGATTTCGCTTTTGTTAAAAATATACACACACACAGATAGAAATTGTGCTAACACCTGCAACCTCAATACCTTTGAAAAATAATCAAACCCTGAAGTTTCTCTTTTGTTTAGAATGAAAATAGCTCATTGATTTTTTAAAAAAAAATTAGTAACATCTTCTACAAGTAAGTACAACATTTTATACTTTCACCATTCATTTCTGCTGTCATACCAACTTCTTTTACTTTCAGCTTTTACTGAAATACAATGGTCTCTGCTAAGCCTTTGTGATGGCTATGATTGAGCTGCTGGTTATCCACTGCTTCCAGCTATCAGATTTCTCACACATCCTCCAGCTGCAGGAACTGATACCAGAATCTCTGAAAATGCAATGGAAACAGTTATGCAGGCTTGAAAGGACCACAAGCCTTCGGTGTTCCCTCTCCCGGCCTCAGGCTTCTCATAGTGTTCTCAAAGTTTCAGAAGCATGTGGAATGAAGTCCAACACTTTTAAGCCACTAGCATCTTTAAAATGCCCCCTGCCTGTAAAACAGCCTTTGTTGGAAAACATATTTCTTTAGCAAAGTGCTTATACTCCCCAGAATGTCATTCGAGTTGATCTTAACAGCATGAAACTCGTCCTTTTAAGAGTGCAATATTTTTCAGATTTCTAGAGCAAGTTCTGAAAATCAGTGGGGTTTTCTCCACTTAGGTGTAGGCTGCTGAACAAATCAGACCCTGAACTATTCAGAAATATAGCCCTCTTTTTGTTCCCATCCATCCCTGCACCCTCACCTGCCTTCAGGGAGAGATCAGATTTCCCCTTGAATGTCATGAGTGTCCTGCTGCATCTCTGTGGTCTTCTAGATGCTTTCATGTTCTTGTTCATGGTACTTTCTCTGTTCCTTTTCTTTTTTTCCTACTCTTGTCCATACTGCCACTATATTTCATATAAAAATGTAATGATATTTCACTTTCAGGAAAGAAGTATGAAAGATTCTCTGGGGGCCAGAAGTCAGGGGTCTGCACTGGTGTTAATAACTGTAACAAGCCATTTTGTTTATTACCTTATCCTGAGTTAAACTAAAAGCTATTAGAAGAAAAAGCATATAAAGGAAGGAGAAGGGCACATGTCATTCTGCCAGAAGGCTGACAGTAGCTCTCAAATAACCAGCATCCTAGGGAGAAGGTTTCATGCCAACTCCAGCCCATGGAAAGTTGCTTACCCTTCCTCAGCCCTTCCCACATACCTCCCTGTGTCATCTGCCCATCTGCTGGCTTCCCATTGTGACCCACCTTGTGGCATCACCTCCCATATCTCCTAACCAGAACTGCCAGTCTGCCAGCTCCCTTCTGGTCGGCTTCAGTGTGTCCCCATTGCTCCTCTTTCTTTCTTTGCAAAGCCACTCCTCTGCTGAGCCTTATCCAATGCATATCCCCATCCCAGTTCCACAGACCTCTTTCCACCCCAGTGCTTCTTACTCCCTGCTGCCAAATCTCCCTCCCAGTGCTGCTGCTTCTACACAGCTGTGTTTTGCAGACCTATCACTTAGGCTGCTACACCTATATTTTTTTTTTATTTATTGTCTCTTTCACAAGAAAGTGTGTCCTCCAGGAGAAAAGACAGAATATATGTTCTTGGTAATTCTGTACACAGGATTAGTCCATTAGCAACGTAACATTTGTACTACATGACTTGTATCAGAGATTGAGTGTCAGTTGTCTCCTTGAACTGTTTCTTACTTCATTTGGAGTCTGTGGGGGAGCTGGAGCTATATACAGCTTTTGGAGCTCTGTATTTTAATGATTTCTCATTCTTAATTCTGATGTTCTTGGAGCCAACTATAAAGAGAAAGAAACACACAACAGCCAAGAACATGTTAATTGCATCCACCCCTCTATTTCCAGTGAAGGAGCCAATGTATCAAATATGCTAATAAAAATCCCAGTTGGTGTGTTATCTTTTTTCTAAAAGAAACTGGCAAATAGTATATTCCTTCAAGACTCACAATTCTGCTACTAGGGATTCGCCATCATCCCCCATTTCCCAGGCTTCCCTTTTTGCCAAGGCTCTCCTGGTCCTCCCTAGCATGAGGGTCTGATGGAGGAAGCCTCCTCCAAGAGCAATGTAAGTAAGAGGGCCTGTTTGCTACCCCCTCTGGCTGCATTATAAGGGTCATTTTGTAGGGTTTGGGGAACAGGCTGAAAGGAATGGGGAACCTGCTCCTCCTCTGAGAGCCTTGGTAAGTTTTCACTTTGAAAGGAAGTTGATCTGTTTTGCTTTGTTGTGGTAAGGCTAAATAATTGTGAGGATTGCTCTGTGTGTTTTAGGGATATGAAATTTGTTATCTTCAGGAAACAAACAAACATATTGGAACAGGCTGTCCAGAGAGATTGTGGAATCTCCTTCTCTGGAGATACTCAAAACCTGCCTGGATGCACTCCTGTCCAACCTGCTGTAGGTGACCCTGCTCTGGCAGGGGGGTTGGACTAGTTGATCTCCGAAGTTCCCTTCCAACCCCCACCATTTTGTGATTTTGTGAGCTATGATATTTCAGGAGACCACACCTAGCTTATATTAATTCTGGTAAAGCGTTGCCCATGCTTAGGCACTGTTAAAAATGCAGCCTGGCATTAGAGGAGCATTTGTCTCAGGAGAACGAGCACCAACCTCAGGGCATTTACTGCAGTCACTTGCAATGTCCCCTCAGGGGCACTGGCACAGCTGCAACCTTCAGTGCAACAAATGACAGAAGTGTTTGCAGCCCAATGTAATGCCTTTCTGATGCTGGCAGGAGAACTCCTGCTCCAGCAATCACATGCAGAACAAGTAATTCATTGCCAGCAAGCAAAGGGAGTGGAGGAAATCTGCAAGGATGCTGGTAGCTGAGGTAAGGTGGCATGAGGTGTCCATTGGAACAGGAGCGTGAAGAGGGCAACAAACAGTGGGGCTCAAAGCAGCTTCACAAAGGCTGTAATTTTTTGCAAGTAACCCACATCGACTTTCCAAGTTGTAAAATGTGTCAAAAATGGGCAGAAGAAAGAAAGTAGAAGATTGCTGCCCAGTGACATCCATTGGTTTTAATTCTATTTTTAGGTCACTCTCATATTATTTTGATTTCTAACCTATGTTTTTTGAAGTTGTGAGAGCCGATGCTCTGAGGCTGTTGCCAGGTTTGCACCAGGGTCCCAGGCAAGCACAGCTCCACACATGTTGGAGATGGAAAGCAGGACTTCAGAATCCAGTGGTCTGAGTTCAGAGGTACAATTGCTCTATGAGCAACAGAAAAGCACCGTTGGCTACCACAGCTTTTTATTTTATATCTTTTGCATGTCTCTATGGAAATATAATACTGACCAGGCTTCACAGATTGAGAATAGCTGGGCCATTAACTAGACTTCACTGCAAGAAAGTTAGAATTGTCGGAGAATCCTGAGTGTGTTTGGTCACCAGATCCAAAGAAACATGAACAGAATTTTTATCCTCTTCATCACCTTTGAAAAAGCCAGCCAATAGGAAGATGCCGAAGATAGCCCAGCATCTTGCCATTAGAGACAGATGGTTGGAAGAACCTGTATCCTGTTAACAACGTCATCATCTTCTGCATAAGACAGCCAGTCCAGCTGGAACAGTTGCCTCCAATTAAAGTGAGATAGAAAAGCATCATCTCACAATTGGCAAAGGCTTTGTGTAACCAGGCTCAGACAGGAGATTATTACTGTGATGAAAATATATGTGTTTATGTTTAGCCATTTGAAAATGACCTACACCTTCTCAATCTACAAAAAAGTAAATTAGTACAAAATGCTCTGTGATTTACAAAAGAAAAATTGTGGTTTTACTGCATATAACAGAAACTAACATTTACATAGGTATCCATTTTGTTTAATTACATACAACCTGATTTGACATGTTAAATCTGTGGGCTTGATTTGAAAAGACAACAGATATTTGTGATAACATGGTAAAAAAGGACCAAAGTTACCTTAGCAAATAATTAACCATAGATTCTGTTATGAATACATTTACAAGGATAACTGGATTAAAAAACCTCTGCAATAAAATTTAAAGTACATATGCTGGAGTATAATTGAGACACCTGCATGTTGCAGTAATGTCGGTTTTCGCTTTCAGATAAGTAATTTGTACTAACTGTTGTATTATTACGTTGCTAGATCAAAAAGCCATGCTCTAAGCCTAAATGGACCTTGGGCAGAATGTCAACAGAAACAACATTATGATAGCATGATTACTGTCCTTAAAATGCAATATTTTGCAGCTCTGACAAACAAGCTGCCACTGTAAACAAAGTCAAGAGTTACACTGACTGTATAGATTGATATATATGATGATAGATTTTGTTCTGTTTGGAAAAAAAAATTGGATTTCCATAAACCTTAAAGAAGGAAGAGGTGCTGGACTTATTTAAACCTTTTGAGATTGTTAAAGACAAACAGAGCTTCTGTTCATGAAATATACACTACAAAATTATCAAGGTGGTTCTTGGACATGCAACTAGGGGGAAGGGAGGCAGACCTGTCGCATACATTTGTCTAGGAAGAAGTTGTGCCAAAAGCCTTTTGCAAAAGCTTTGCATTTTCTTTCAACAAATACTGTTTTGCAGCACTAACTATGATGTTGTGCATAAGTTTTAGTTACTTGGTTTACACGAGCCCTAGATCTTAATGACTATGCACAGCTAGATCTTCTTAAAAACTGCTTGTCTTCTCCCTCCTTCCCCCTCAAGGTGAATACACTGGTGAGGAGGTGAAATACTGGTGGCGTGATAAATTCCATTTCCTTATTGTTGAACAGTGAGAGAGAGGCAATATATTCTGAAACTTTTCTTAATACCTGTTGCACACAGAGTAGGAGATAATGGGTACTGAGGAAAAGTAAGGAGAATATAAGAAGTTACATAGTACCTAAAATAAGAATAGTGTAAGTAAGTTTAAAAGTATGTAGTATGTATAGTATATAATAGCATATAATAACTATAAAATAAGGATAGTATTCTAGCCAGTTCTTTCAGCTTTTGCCTCTAGCGATATCAACCTGCTCTCTACACTAACATTAACCCATGGGTTTTTTCTTATTCTTTTCTTCTTAGTTCAAAGCAATTAAAAAAGGGCATGTATCTAATAAGATAACAAAGGGAATCTCAGTTTTTACATGCACTGGAACAAATCCTTCTTCTCCTATTCACATATAAGGACATGATAAGTATGATGAACAAGGGTTGCCTTAAGGCACTAAAATCTGAGAATGCTGAAGTCTGGAGAAAAGGAGGCTGAGGGGAGACCTTATCACTCTCTACAACTACCTCAAAGGAGGTTGTAGCGAGGTGGAGGTCAGTCTCTTCTCCCAAGTAACAGGTGATAGGACAAGAGGAAATGGCCTCAAGTTACACCAGAGGAGGTTTAGATTGGATATTAGGAAAAATTTCATCACCAAAAGGGTTGTCAAGCCTTGAAACAGGCTGCCTAGGGAAGTGGTGGAGTCAACATCCCTGGAAGTATTTAAAAGATGTATAGATGTAGAGCTTAGGGACATGGTTTAGTGATAGATTTGGCAGTGCTAGGTTAAGGGTTGGACTTTTCCAATCTAACAATTCTATTCTGTTCTATTCTATTGAGTTCAATCCCTGCCATAGGTGTACATTATGGGATTGTTAAGTGTCTGTCCTCATGGCTGAATGGAAATGTTAAGCTTCTGAGAGCTGGCGTCTGGTGAAGGTGACCGAGAGCTTTTCCTCCTTAAAATCACATTCCTGCTGCTTTCCTTTCCTGAAGAATATGTTTGAGCCATGCATTTATTTGCTTCCCATTCCTCATCAGACCATGGTTAGCAGTAAAGATTGCTTTGTGGTCTTCTGTCCTCTATTTGGACCTCAGGTCCTTCCTCTCACCTCCCTACATCTCTCAACAGAAATAAATTTTGGGGTCTGTCACCTGTTGGTGCATGGGAGAATTATAGCTGAAGCCATGCAGGACCACTCATTGCAACACTTGGGCAGCTTGGGACATAGGACTGCCATTGACTGCTCAGCTGATATTCTGAAGCAACTGTTTAGGTCTGAAGAGCAATCACTCATTTGGCCTCTGAAAGACTTTGCCTCCAAATTCTCTCACTCTTACCACATATGTTCATTGCAAAAGCAGCTGTGATGTGCTCCAGCTGGGCAACAGCAACCTATTACCTGTCCCAGTAGGCAGCCCAGTCTCTTATATTTTCATCCCTGCTACTGGATTAGAGTGTGATCAGACAGGCTGCAAAGATGCCGCCTTTTGGATCAGAGCTCCACACGCCCTCGAGGCTTTGTCACTCTTGACCCTGCAGTAAGTTTCGGGCAAGCACCTAAGAAAGAGGTGGCAATATTTTCTGTGCTCTCCAGGGAAAAGAAATCCCAGACATGGTGACAGGGCTGTCCAAAGGGGAAGGCTGCACTCATCACCAAGCACATTTCCACAGAGGATTTATGGGAAATCCTCCCGGGGAACAACATCAAGGCAGAAATTCAGAAATTCATTGCAGATTTACTTAGTAGAAGTTGCTCAAGTAGCTGTTTTATAGCACTTCTGTAAAATGGGATGAAATGGTTATCTAAAATCAGTTTTAGATCAGTTCATTCAAAGAGTTTAGGTTTTCATTTCTATCTTTTTTTTTTTCCCTACCATTTTTACCGCTTTTTACTACAGACTACCTGCATTTTGAAAGCTGATTTGGACTAGAAGAAAAATTAGAAACTATTAAAGCAAAACATGCTGAAACTTCTCTTCCGAAATGTTCTAAAATGGCTGTCTTTATCAAAGAAAGACCCTCTCCTATTCCCACTTCCACTGTCAATAACCTGGCATTTTCAGTGTAGAGCATTTAATCATAAAACTCCTGACAGAGAAAGAGCCTTTTCAAACACCTGACAGTGACAGGAGTTGATGAGTTAACATGAGACATGGGGGTCACTTGTGCAATTTTGCAATTGATGTGTGTTTGATTGCGTTAGGTTGGAAAAACCAAGCAGATGCTAACATGCTTTTGCACAAATTTTTGCCAGCCTCCTTTGGAAAAGAAATTAAAGCATTGTGGACTCTTGGAGGGGCACTAACAGTGCTGCAGAAAATAGGATGGAGATACGAATGCAGAAATCTTTCCTTTTAACATCCTAACTGTGCGCTTTCAAGGTTATATGTGGAGAGAGCAACTACTTTCTACACAAGCTGAACTGCCTGGAAGCAGGTTTGGTTTGTTGGATACCATTTAGAAGCATTAGAATTCAAATTCGCTGGGTGCTTCCCAGAGGAGACCCTGCAGACCCACAGAATGTTGCTGCGACTTCAGATATTTGTGCCCACTAGAAAATGGCTTAAGATCACCAATTTAAATACTGCCATATAGTGCATGTCACTGAACAGATGTCAGAAGATAATTATCCACCTGAACCAGATGGCCACCTGAAAGAGAGGTTCCTATTTATTAGTTTCTTGAATTTTTTTTTCCTTAATGTTTAATGAGCACAGTAGGAGAAGAAGTGGTAAAATGAAAAGCTCTGGGAGAATCAAGGCTTTCTGGTTATGGGAAGTTCTCCGGCTTGATTCCGTAATGAGGCTATGCTCTCCCAGAGGTACACATTAGGATCACTTCTGTAAGACTAGGCTGATGAATAAGCAGATGTTTTTGTTTTGCACTTGGCTTTGAATTAATCTCTTCTACAGTGCAGAGAGCTGTCAGAGTTTCCACAGTTAAGCGCTACTTCCAGCATGGTTTAGGCAAAGGCAATCTCACATCGCTAGAGCAAAAGCGCGACTCCACAACGCTTATCACACCCTGTGATGTCAGTGCCCACTTTGCCTTGCACGATGCAAACCCCGAATGCCTCAGGCTGCCTGCACTTGTGACCAACAACGTCCTTTCCTGGTCCAATTTGAAACCATGTTTTCTTTTCTTAGTTTAAGCAATCAGTATAAAATCTTGCTGCGTTTTTTTCCTGTTCTCTGTTGAAAACAAACATAACATCTGCTGGAAGTCTTTTTGCTTTTGGAGTAATCCACTTCTAGTGTGGAAGGCACAAATCTCTTTCCAAGCAAGAGCACCATGTATGCCCAGGAAGCGCAATATTTTGTACCCGAAGAATATTTAGCTAAGAGTAAAACCTCAGGGCAATAGTTGGGAATGCAAAAATAGAGACAAAAATACGGCATTTTCATTATATTATTTTTATTTGTTTAAAAATGTGAAGCAGAGTATCTGGACTTACTGACACAGTAAGTACAGGAAATTAAAATTTCATGGTGAAAATGAAGACAATATTCAATATGCATGTGTCAGTCCAAATGACATGGAAGCCACAAATCTAGTAATAATTAATATTTTGCAGACACTGAATAATAAAATAATCAGCTAGTTGAGTGTCCTGCCCAAATGCCAGAAAAAAACAAAGCATTTGATGTCAATGAGTAGGCTCATAGGAGCTAATCCTGTTCACACTGTGAGGAACTGCTAAGGAATGATTGCAAGGGTATCTAAAAGCATATCAAATAATGCTAAGGCACCTCTGCTGAATCTGCTTCCTTATAACATTAAGCAGAGGCAGCTCTGTTGTCATCATTAGCGAATAAGATCCCATGTCTGAATATGCTGTGGAAAACCTGAGATTCTCACAATTTTGGAAGGCCTGTTTGTAATGGCTGTGATCACATAACATGAAGAGAGTTGTCAGTCACTCATCACATCATCCATTACACAGAACATCTACTCTTAACTTTCTTTATCATTATTTTTGATGATTTTTTTACACCTACTGTAGGAAAGTTCTCATTTTTTCCAGTCCAGAAGAACACTCAGAACTTGCTTATTAAGCATCATGGAAAGGAAATGGGAGCGCTACTAATTGCCCAGGCTTCAAATGACTAGGTTTTCCCTTTCTTTCATTCATTTGAATAATGAAGAGCTTTTATAACGGAATAACATAATTTTACTTCAGTATCAAAGTTGTAAAGCTCTGATGTGTTTTTGTTTGTTCCAAGAACATGAGTTTTCAGAAGCTGCATGGTCCAGAGATGACAGGTAGCTTCTGAGTTCTCCAGTTTCCTGACAGGATCGGATATAAGTTCCCCTGAAAAAGGGAACCTCAAATCAAGGTGCACTTCAGCTACTCACTGCCCCTTGTAATGCCACTTTTTCCTACCTCATGACCACTGTACCTCCCTGATGGAAGCAGAGGCAGTGGTGGGAGCAGTAATGAAGTGCTGACCACCAAGGTATCTCATTAACTGACCTTTCTCTAGAATGAGGGGTGTCTTACACTCTGCTACATGGCATGCCCTGAAAAACATGGTACAAATAATCAAACATGAGCACCTGATTGCTCAGGGGCTCAAGACTCTTGTGGGTGCTGCTGCCTCCTACATCTCGTGTTCTCCTGACCCCTGCACATGCACCTGTTCTGCGTCTTTACCCTCCTAGTGCCATCTGGACCGTTATCAAAGCAAAATCCTTTCCCTGCACACTAGCATACATGGCAAGCAGTCTGCACCGATCCAGAGTCACCTCCTGAGCACCTGCCGTTCCCTCTGATGATGGGGAGGGAGAACGCTAGGGCCAAATTCTGGCAAACCCCTCAAACCACAGCAGGTTCCAGCAAGCACTACTGTTCCAGGAGAGATTAATGGGCTCGGGTGATGAAAAGATAAGTGTATACTTTCCTCAGTTGGAGCTAAATCTGGAGGAAATAAGGTTCTACAAAGAGTAGAGAAATCACAGGTGGCACTGATGATAGCAACAAAGGAAGAAGAAAATGTAATAAAATCTGAGACCATTTATCAGTTGATCGTGAAGGGATTGCAACTTGCAGCAGAGAGAGACGAATTCTTTTTTCCTCTATGCAAAAAGAGACAACTACAGAAAAAGCCTCTAGTGAGGGATTCCTCGGAGACAGTCAGCCCAGACTGAAAAATTCGTTTCTGAAGTGCTCAATTCCTACCATTGCGATGCCTAACGATATGAACATTTGACAAAACAATCTTTTCTGATCTCGAAACTGTGTGTGTGAGCTGGGAAAAGAAACTAGCTGTTTCTCTTTCTTTAATGCTGGAGTTTATGATGGAATAAAGTGTAGTATGTGCTTACTGAATACTTTTGGCTCCCTGTGCTTACAACTTTATGCCTGTCCTGGTTTGAGGTAAAACAGAACCAATTTTTGTTCAGTAACTTCGCTTCTTAGCTGGGCCTCTTCTAACTACTGAAATTAACAGCATATAGTGCAGACAATGTTCACTCTCTCAGAGTGATACCACCAATGTTTATAGCTGATGCCCAGGCATGGTATGCAGAGAGGCTCTGCTTATACTTATTGCTATAACAGCCAAGGGCAACCAACTTTGTTATTTGCCCCGTTGGAGGGTCGGAAGCAGAAAAGCATAGTGGGGTCCCACCTGCAGGGAGGAGTGGACAGGACAGGTGACCCGAAACTGACCCACAGGTTATTCCATCCCATCTGCATCATGCTCGGTATAAAAGCTGAGGGATCAAAGGGTCAGGGCTCTCTTTTTCTTCAATGGACGACAACTGAGGAGGACTCTGTTCATCTGCCTTTGATCCCAATCCTGAATGCAGATCCGGAATCCAGTTCCCGTCCATCACTGAGTCCAGCCTGGGACCGCCCCACTGCCAGCTGGTGTCGTGATTGTCATCTCGGGAGCTTGATACGGTTTTGTATATATTTCATTATTTCTTTTTATTTTATTATTAATATTTCATTAAAGCAGTTTAGTTCCTTCTAAACTCACATGTCTCTTCTTCCTCCTCTGCCTCTCTCTTTGAAGAAGGGTGGAGGGGAGCATCTGTCAGTTCCATCTGGGGTCCCCCAGGTCCCCAGTGGCCGATTTGGCCTAAACCACGACAATGCCCCAGCATCATCACGTGTAGAAAAAGAATAAACCCTTTATGATGAACTCACTGAGTAAGAAAACTGTGAGAAGCACCTAGTTTATCTCCCAGTGCATACCTGGACATGGTGTGGATACTGGTATTTAAACAAATTAACATGTCAGACTGGGCTCCTCATCTGTAGTATCCCTTGCAGATATCCCCAGCCATGCCTGCATCAACTGTCCCCGACCCTCCAGTTTATTTACTTCATTCAACTCATTTTATCTGTCTGAATATATGGGGTTTTGAGGTAGCTATGGACCCAGCAGCCTTATACCAGTTGTCAGTGGACAGATGGACAGGACTTTTCATCATCTTGCCAATTTCTAGCCAAGCAGTTGAAATTTATCCAATTATTGTGGACCTAATCTTGGTCTCACCACCAAAGACAGAAAAACTCCCATTGGCCTGAGTGGGAATGCAATGAGATCAATAACTGAGCCCAATCTGGAGCAAGATTTTCTTTCAGAGGAAGCAGAGAGCTGCACAGGGGCAGAAGCCTTCCCCCAAATCACCAGGAGTGCTCTGGATGAACAGGAGGAACCGCGCTTTCTGGTGCGTGTCTGTTATCTCACGCAATGTGGCAAGAAGAGTTATCTGCCCGCAGCTGTACTGACTCTTGACGATGAAATTATTTAATTCACAAGGCATTCAGTACCTGCAACAACAACAAAATGGCATGCATTCGAGATATGTAAATTAAATTACTTGCTTTTGCACACAGAATTTCAGTCATTAGAGGAAAAGATAATGACTTGCAATATGTTTTTGAGAAGAAACACACAATGATAATCTTATTTACTTTACACTTTAATTTCCTAACGTGCACATGTGCATGGAGGACTTGTTTGTGCAATTGTCAGTTATCAAAGAAATGTCAGGCTATGGTTAATTTAATATTGTTGCCCCTTAGGCTCGAGCAGATGGCCAGAGTTCAGGAACTATCAGAGTTGACTGCATTAGGAAGAGAAATCTGCGATGTGCACAAGGTGGATTCTTGCTGTAATGTTGATTACATACACACAGATACAGATACCCTCACACATATATGGAAAGTAGAGAGAATATGAAAAGAGGGTTGTTGAAGAAATTTTTTATTCAAATGGTTCTTTTCTTTTCAGAAGAAAATATTCTATTTGCAATCACTTTGAGCTGAATCGCATTGTCTGACTGACTTGAAACATTTTATTTTGAGTCATGTAACGCTATATACTGCATTTCCCCATTGTGGTGCATTGTCTCATGGGAGCCACACTTCCAGAGCTCTGCTTCTTAAAAGAGCTGTAAATCCCATGACACATATAACCATTCTCTGCTGGAGCAATGCGATGCCTCCTAGGAGACACACATTGGAGTTGCAAAGGGGTTATCACACCTCCTGTGCTCCAGTGCCCTGGAGAGGACCAGTTCCCACACCTGGGGATACACCACCCTCAACAGGGAAACACTGTCCCTTGCACCTGAAGCACTGTTTTTAGCCAGTGCGGTATCAGCCACTTCAGCGTGGCAATGTTCTGTCTTAATCAAAAAGTCCAAAATGAAATGTTTTTTATTTAACATGGCTCTTTAAAAAATCTTTCAGATAAGTGTCTCTCCTGAAATATGTCAGTGCGTAGTACTTTTGCCCCAGTGGGCGATTAAAGTAAACACACCACTACAGGAATTCCCCGGGGGAACAAAATACCTTCTTTTTCATTGCTAGAAGGAAAAGCGTACATAAAATTTTTGTTCTCCCTGCCCTCTAAATGGCAACTATTATTTTTTTTTTTCATTTCAAAATGGGCCTCTCCAGGGACCACTGCACCCAGGAGGCAACGTAGAAAGTGATGCGACTGCTCCCTTGCTTGAGCCTCGGGCCAGGTCCTTGAGACGGGGCTGCCTTTGTCAAAGATGATAGCTGCCATTTTCTTGTAAGCCATGGCTGAGGTAGGAGCCCTTCTCCCAGCCTCAGCCACCACGCAGGGGTTAGAGCCCTCCCTTGGCAAACCCAGGGTCAGGTCGTCCCTCTGCTCCAGGGCACTGTGAAAGGGTCAGCTGCTGCTGTTTCAAGACCAGGTGGCATTTAGAAGCTAGGTGGCATTTGGGTCCTTTTGTAGGTCTGACATTAGAGGTTCCACACACGTACAGAAACTGCAAATCTCCTTGTCCTCCCTGGGATTTGTTCTCACGCCGGCTGCACTGTTATTTAGGATGAAGTAAGAATACATCATTTTTTCCATCTTGTGGAGGCCAGTCACAATATTGTGCTGAGAGCAGCAGAAAATACCCTTCAGAATAACAACATAAAATCTTATTAACGGCTTCTAAAATGTTCTGGTGCAGCATGCCCTGGTTTCCTTTTTTGTGACTACCATAAACATCTGTCCAGCTCTGTAGCAGATGACAGATTCAGCAAATGACAGAAACTGAACCATTGCTTCAAAAAGTGATAAAATCTCAGTCCTATTTGGATTCACAAACAGGCTTTAAAATTTCTTTTAGTGATACAGTTTGTGGCTTTTCCCTACAACTGTAAGGAAAGGTCATGTATGAAGGTACCATATGCACCTTCTAACTATCAAAGTGTCCATAATTGCAGACAGAATGGAGGTGGAGGACACACACATGAATACATGCCCCAGCCAGACATCCCGATCCAGCAGCCTCCCCTTCTAGATGACCTCCTAAATGGACAGTATCTCCCTTGAAATGAGCAGTGAGGCAAAATATACAGTCTTAGGAGCACACAGCTTTGTCAGCAGTTCCCATCCAGTGCTATAGTTAGACAAATGTCCTCAGCCGAAATGTGCCCTTACTTGGTGTATACGATATACACACAAGGTTGGCTCATTTCTTTCATTGCAAAACCAAGATATAACACTAATGACTTTTCTGAAGCGTCTCCGGAGGTAGCCCACAAACGCGGACATTGGTGCATTGCGCTGTGTTGGTACATCCTCCCTGCCCCTGGGGTGGTCTCAGTGGTGCTGTGGTACTATACAGCTGATTGGACTGACAGGACAAGACTGGCCCAAATCTGTAGAATTAGAAACTCATGTCTTGCAAGAAACACATGAGAAGAACAGACTGTTTGTTCACTTCAGTCTCTTCCTTAATCTGTTCTCCAGAATGTGGAGGCTGGAAAATTGCCGAAGGTAAAAGAAATCTGCGTCAGCTGACAGTTGATGAACTTCTTGTTCAGAGACACGGGGCCAAAATCTGCTGGGACTTACACTGCAGAGCAAGTCATATGGAGCCAAATCCATGGATGGCAGAGTGGGGCTGGGAGTCTGGGCAGAGATTAGCTAGAGAAAGAGTGGTGGAGGCTCTTTTGCTTCACTTTTGTCTGTAAGTGCTGTAATCAGGAACGGAGGATTAGCAGCCAGCCACATCTGTTTCCTCCAAGCCCCTCAGAACTGAGGTCCTGCACAGGGTGCTGGTGAGCACATGACCCGGGTCATGATACAGCTCTGTCTGCCCACCTTGCATAAGGAGGTTCACCAAGACAGTCCTGCAGGACTGCATTGCATCTCCACTCTTCTCTGGCAGCAGCAAAAGCTCACCCTGAGATTCACTCAGGGTCAGTTTGGGTGCTATAGGCTGAGGTCCAAACATCTCCACAACTAGGTTTGCTTATTTCCCTGCAGTCCCTTCAGCTGTGGCTGCTGTGTTTTGCACACGCACTGGCTGGGCATTGGTATGGTAGAGGGTCCTCAGTCCCTGGTTACAGACAAAGGGTCACAGACTCAGCTGGCACCTACCACCAATCATCAATGGGCTGTATATTGTGTGCCATACCATACGGACTTAATGGACTAAGGTGTACTTCACCTTAGGTGTACTACTCTGGGGATCACTTTATACAGCCTGAAATATCATCTATACCAACATACCCTCAGTAAGTTTGCAGACGACACCAAGTTGGGCAGAAGTGTTGATCTGCTTGAGGATAGGATTGCTTTACAGAGGGATCTGGACAGGCTGGATCTATGGGCCGAGGCCAATGGTATGAAGCTCAACAAGGCCAAGTGCCGGGTCCTGCACTTGGGTCACAAGAACACCGTACAGCGCTACAGGCTTAGAGAAGAGTGGCTGGAAAGCTGCCTGGTGGAAAAGAACCTGGGGGTGTTGGTTGACAGCCAGCTGGATATGAGCCAGCAGTGTGCCCAGGTGGCCAAGAAGGCCAACAGCATCCTGGCTTGTATTAGAAATACTGTGGGGCGCAGGACTAGGGAAGTGATTGTCCTGTTGTACTCTGCACTGGTGAGGCCACACCTCAAATACTGTGTTCAGTTTTGGGCCTCTCACTACAGGAGGGACTGTGAGGTGCTGGACCTTGTTCAGAGAAGGGCAACAAAGCTGGTGAGGCATCTAGAGAACAAGTCTTATGAGGATCAGCTGAGGGAACTGGGGTTGTTTAGCCTGGAGAAAAGGAGGCTGAGGGAGACCTTATCACTCTCTACAACTACCTCAAAGGAGGTTGTAGCGAGGTGGAGGTCAGTTTCTTCTCCCAAGTAACAAGTGACAGGACAAGAGGAAATGGACTCAGGTTGCACCAGGGAAGGTTTAGGCTAGATATTAGGAAAAATTTCTTCACTGAAAGGGTTATAAAGCATTGGAACAGGCTGCCCAGAGAAGTGGTGGAATCGTCATCCCTGGAGGTATTTAAAAGATGTGTAGATGTAGTGCTGAGGGACATGGTTTAATGGTAGCTTGGCAGTGCTAGGTTAAGGGTTGGACTTGATGATCTTAAAGGTCTCTTCCAATTGCAACAATTCTATGATTCTATATTTGGTCCTTTGGCCTCATGTCTTCCTTCCTCCATTTCAGTTTCAGTTACTTCTTCTCATTCTACTATTCAAGAATGAGTTTAAAGAAATAATAATTAAGCATAATCTTTGTCTCCTCACCTGTACAAGCCACTAGGCCTGGTCCTAGACTTGTGGCTCAGGCTTACATCCTTTGGGCTTTTTTTCTCAAATTTTGACAAATATTTGCATTAAAAAAGGCAAAGAGTAAAGTCAGGACCCTGAATTTTAGGAAAGCAAAAATTCAGCTCTTCAAGGAGTATGTCAATAGGGTCCCCATGGAAACTGCCCTCAGGGACAAGGGAGCAGAACAGAGCTGGCACATCTTTAAGGACACTTTCCACAGAGTGCAAGAGCTCTTGATCTCTAGATTCAGGAAATCAGGAAAGGAGGGGAAGGAATCTGCAAGGCTGAGTCAAGACCTTCTGGTCAAACTAAAGGGCAAGAAGGAAATGCAGAAGCAGTGGAAGCAGGGACAGGTATTCTGGGAAGAGTATAGGGATGCTGCCCAGTTATGTTGTGATGGGGTCAGGAAGGCCAAAGCGCAGCTGGAGCTGAACTTGGCAAGAGATGCAAAGAATAATAAGAAGGGCTTCTACAGCTATGTCAGACAGAAAAGGAAGGTCAAAGAAAGCGTACCTCTCCTTATGAATAAGACTGGCAAACTGGCAACAACAGTGGAGGAGAAGGCTGAGGCACTAAACAACTTTGTTCCCTCAGTCTTCACTGGCAACCTCTCTTCCCACAGCTCTTGAGTGGATGGACCTCAAGGCAGGGACTGGGGGAGCAAAGTCCCTCCCACTGTAAGAGAAGTTCAGGTTCACGATCAACTGAGGAACCTGAACATATAGAAATCTATGGGACCTGACGAGATGCATCCCAGAGCCCTGAGGGAACCGGCTGATGTAGTTGCCAAGCCACTGTCCATGATGTTTGAAAAGTCATGGCAGTCAGGTGAAGTCCCCAGTGACTGGAAAAGGGAAACATTGCACTCACTTTTAACAAATGTAAAAAGGAGAACCCTGGGAACTACTGACCCATCAGTCTCACCTCTGTGCCTGGGAAGATTGTGGAACAGATCCTCCTAGAAGCTATGCTAAGGCACATGGAGGACAGGGAGGTGATTTGAGACAGACAGCATGGCTTCACCAAGGGTAAGTCCTGCCTGACCAACCTCAGGGCCTTCTGTAGTGGAGGGACTACATCAGTGGAAAGGAAAGAGTCACAGATGTCATCTATCTGGACTTCTGTAAGGCCTTTGACATGGTCCTCCATAACATCCTTCTCTCTAAATTGGAGAGACATGGATTTGATGGGTGGACTGTTCGGTGGATGAGGAATTGGATGGATGGTCCCATCCAGAGGGTAGTGGTCAACGGCTCAATATCCAGATGGAGATTGGTGACAAGTGGTGTCCCTCAGGGGTCCGTACTGGGACCAATAGTATTTAATACCTTCATTAATGACATAGACAGTCTTCTTTAATCCCATTGTGTAGCACATTGTTATACAAGCACACAGACATAGGTTGTGTCACATGAAGTCAGTGAAACACCAATTTAACAGGACTCCTGAGAGGAATTCTTCCTATCTACTAATTAATAATGAAGATTGATGGAAAAATCACAGCATAACCCCCAGTCTTGTAGGAACTGGACTTTATGCCAAATCTTCTGTAATTCAGACTTTCTACAGAAGTAGCCCTATTTTACTTGATGAAAATATCCTTGGGCTTTGGATTAAACACACACACATTAAAACTAGAAACTGAATCCCTGGCATCAAAAATAGTTGCTTATGCCACACTATCAATGAAGACAGGCTGGATTCAAAGCTTTTTTTGTATGTTTGTTTTAATTTGTTTGTTTGGTCTGACCTTAAAGCAAAATTATTCACAATTCTTTTGCAAGAAATAAAAAATCAGCACAAATTCAATATATTTAGCACTCTATCAGATTGGAGAACTACTTCCTTTAACTACTGTAGGAGGGAAAAACACATGCTTCAGCCCACACTTCTCATGCAGTTAATAACTTAGGCTTTTTGCATAAGCAAAATGATCTTAAGTCAATGGAAAACCAATTTTATATGGTTAATATAATTAATGAAACAGAGCTCTGCTTCCTCCATGGGCCTCAAAACAATGGGATATGATGGCTCCTTGTGACAAGTGACCGCTGAGCCCTCTGGCAGGAGGAGAAGAAATGTCCAATTTTCCTCCAGGCAAGTGTGCAACTGGACTGTTGGTGTGTGAGAGAACGACCTCTCCCATCTCTGTCTGCCCTGCATAAAGTGGGGTCTCCTAACTCCCTTTCAGTAGCTAGAGACAAGCATAACGGAGAGAAGGCAATTTATAACCTTTTCTCTAAGTGGATTTAAATCCACCGCCTTTTGAAGAAGTTTCATGTTCTCGGTTTTAAATCTTTGGGCAGGAGTGGGAAGAAAACAGGTCTTGGTGATGGGGCTCTGAGGTCAATGACAATTTCTTGCCTTGGGCAGCACATCAGAGAAAGCAGAGAAGAGTTATTTTCCTTTTTAAAGGAATGTTCCATTCCTTTTTCAAGAGCAAATAATTGACTCAGATAAAGATTTCTGTTAAAAACCTCTCAATGCTTAATAAAAACTTAACCAAAGAACAGAATATTCACAGTAAGTAATGGATGAAAAATAAAATATTTCATGAAATTTTCTGAATGCTTCCACTTTGCAGGATTTCAAAATGCAACATTTATTTGTACCTTTCCCAAGATTTTCCTAAAATTCATAGTGCTTCCTAGCTTATTGCAAACACTTTTTTTTTTTTATCTGTTGTTTACTGAAAGACCTCTTCTTTGGGAAATGCAAGTCAATACTAGGATTTCATTAAATGTTTTGATAAGGGAAAAACAGGAGAAAATTAAACTTGAAAAAAAGGTTACAAGGTAATCATTTCTGTAAATAAAGCACTTTTCGAAGTGACTGCTTTTAACAGTAGCAATATCAGGAGACTTTTGACCTTGTCTATTCACAATCAAATTTAAAATGCATCTGAAACAGAATTAGCCAAATTATATTAGGCTGAAAAACAGCAATCAGAGGGCTACATGAAATAAACTAAAACTGATTTTCATTATAAGACTCAACTGAAATAATTGTATTATTTGCTGTTTAAATAGTCCAAGAAGTCAGGAAAGATTTTCACAGTACAATTGTACTATGTTATCTGTTTTTTTCCCTTTTCCACAAAGAAAAACAACAGATTTTTAAAACACTGGCAGCAATAGCGTGGTTGTCATCAGATCAGTCAACATATGAAAAGATCATGTTCTGTTTTGTAAATGCCCTGTCTCTCTTAAACTCCCGACTGTGCAGACCTGGTGTGGAGGCTGGGTCAAGGATAGTTGAGCAGAAGGATGTTAAGTGCCATTATGCCTATACACACACCCTTACCACAACATTGAACTCCAGCTAGTTGGGGGAGAAACAACGATGCTGGCGGTCCCCATGATGACGTTTTTGCAGCGATAAATGGTTGCCTATCTGACCATGTGAGTCATCTAGTAGGAGACTGCAGAGATATTTATCAGCTCTGAATTTATTCAATTTCTGTACCAAAATGAATAAAACCCACATCAGCGCAATCTGCAGCTATAGCACCTTTCCCCTGGGGCTTTGGCATGGTAAGAGCGGGGAGGGATGCTGTTTACTCCATGAAGGTACAGGTCACCTGAGATTAAGGGCTTATGGTGTGCTGATATCCAGCAGAGGGACAGGTGCTTTCGCAGCTTCCCGCAGCAGTAATACCTGCCTGAAATTTGCTGCTTGGATTGATCCCGTAAGCACAGCAGAGCTATTTTCTGGGAACAGGGCAGTGCTTTCTAGACTAAGAGCAGGAAAAGGAAAGTTGTCTCTATGTCTTTTGCATGGGAGAGCAGACCCGCCAACACCACCTCCTGCATTTAATTTGGTGCCAGGTTGGGAAGTCTGCCAGCCTGCATGCCTGGAGTGGCAGGTAGGATGTGTCACGCGACACTGTCCAACTTGTATCTGCTTTACTTCGGAGTCTGTTCTGCTTCGTCTTAACTGAGGTCAAGTCTCCTTGTCATCCTTCACAAGCAGTTTTAGCTCTGTCTGTACTTGCTTTTTAAGGACAGAGGTCTGACATTCTTTTGAGAACATATGTTTATTTATTTATTTGAAAGATTGATTTTAAAATTGCAGAGACTTTTCCACTAACAGAAGATGAGTTATTTGGTCAGAGGGAGCAGGTGCTTGTAATTCAGGCAGAACATAAATGGAGAAATGTTTGCAAATATGACCCTTAGATTACATCGCTCGGCATAATTGTGTTTCAACTTCTTTTTCTCCTCTGAGGTACCAGGTTAATGTCCTGATTTTGCTCCAATAAGGGGTTTGCTGTTGATTTTACCAGGCACAGTATCAAGGTCCAGGTGTGTTGTTATGTTTCAATCATTTGCTGAATGGTAGCTCAAAGTCTTTTAAGTTTGGGTTTGCTTTTTATAGGACAAAAAAACCATGTTGCTCAAAGAACTTTTTGTAGCCTGAAGTACATCTGAGTTAAAGCTTGTGACGGGTGAACCAGAAGCATGACTAAGTAGGCACAGACAGAGAAGGTAAGGCTTTGAATGATAGTTTGAAATCTATCTTTATGAAAAAACACTTCTGACTTCTGTGTAGTTGTGTACTTCCTGCAGTTTTCCAGAGCCTGATGAAGGAATTGCAACCCACAATATCTGTTTTGACTTAAAGCTCTCTGCAGTGCATTTTACATCATATGGTCAAGGGTCTTATATCCCAAATGGCACCTTCCATCCCTACTGTCCCATACAAATGTTCAGAGAAGGAATAACAGGAATATCAGTCCATATGCAACTCCAGCCGGTGTGTTGATCCCGGCAGTGCTGAGGCAGGTGAGTACACAGGAGGGGGAGATGGAGCTAGACAGGGTTGTTCAAAATCCTGCTCCCCTTTGTTGTTAATGGGAGGGGCGGGATGCTACATACCCTTTTAAAGATTGGGACGTCAGTATATCATACTGACACCATCATCTAGAAGACGACAGCAGGATTACACATTTGACACCCAGCAGGGCTGTGTCCCAGGCTGTGTGCATCACTGCTGCTTGTACTGCTGCTTTAAGCTGCAAGAGAACATGGGAAGTTAAAACCTGACCTTCAGGTGAAAAAAATGGAGCCTTTCAGCAAAAGATGCAGTATGATATCCACAAAAAAAGAGCCTATAGTGTCTTGCTGAAAGGGTGACTCTTTTAAAGAGTAGTTACATTTATTCTTTAAGGCTTTCTGTGCTTCACTCCCTCCAAGAGTGAGTGTCTCGAGGTTGTATTTAGTTCCAAAGATTTATCTCATGATTAAATGAATCTCATCTGCTGTCACTCCTAATGCAAACAACTTTTTTATTTTTCCTGATACAGGAAAATTGTAAGTCAGGCAGAATGTCCTTTTCTTTCATCTTACAACCTATGTTAACAAAAGATTTGTTTCTGGAAGCTTTTTTTTTTTTTTGAAAAAGAAAAGAACAGATTAAACCCCACATAAATGTTATGACTCATGGAAAACAAATAAAGGTATCTTTTTACAGACTGTCATTTCAGGCCTCAGGTTACAAAAGTTATTGCTAATTTTTATTAAACCTGCATGCATGGCCACCGTCATGGATAGGTTATAATAGCAAAAATGTAAACAGGAAAGTTTATCTTGCAGATACTGTAGCACAGGGCTCACGCCCCACCTGTGCCTTCCTGCTAAGGAACTGCTTAATGTCTTTGCTAATAAAAGCACTCGGCTCCCAGGACTCCTTCTTCTCTCTAACTAGGAACAAAATTTAATGTGTTATAGATACCTTTTTATGTCTTTATTGTCATAGGAAAAGAGAAATCACAGGCAGTGAATTAGTGAAGTTAAAATAGACTGATTCAGAAATTTGCTTCCTTTTTTTCTGCTGACTTTTCCTCTTTTCACACTTTATGTTGTCTCTGTTGTAGTACCGTGGAATCACAGATCACACATGGACCTACCACCAAGATGTTTAAAATCTAAGATACAGAGCCCTTTATCTAGTTATCTCTGCCACATAACATCAGACGATGCCCAGACTGCCCTCTTTAACTGCAAATACATTGGAAAGAAATACTGGCAACAGTGCTATAAATACAGAAAAAAAAGTCTCAGACTCCAAACACTTTGCCTATAAATGTTTATTTTTAGCAGGTATGTATGGCAGTCTTTCAATTCCATTCATTTAAAAGATCCCAGTTGAGCTGCTGACTGCAGCATGAGCTTAACTGCCAGCAAGCCTCTGTACACCTACGTGGAGAGGGTAAAATTCTGCACCTTGAACTACATTCAACCCCCAAAGACAGGTGAGATGAATCCAGCCCCTACAAATCATATTTTTTTCCTTTTGTGACCTCATTAGGTACTAACATTAAGCTGAAATGTGTTTATTCCATCTTTTCCTTAGATTATGGTATATTTTCTATCCTAACAATATTTCCTCAAACACACAGAGTATGTTTGTTCATGTTTTTGTGTATCTGGAGTACTACAGAAAGCGGGGCTATACTTTAAATCTCAGAAGAAGGAGGTGTCTTCCTTATATGTTTGAAATGAGTAGATTGTATTTATTGTTCTGACTTTCTGGCAAAGAAGGGCAGGAGGTAGTACCATGGACTCCAACCTATATATTGCTATATATGAATACTTGGACATGATGGCAATGTAGTCTGTAGTAGGTTATTAAATACCGGGTCAGAGTTGTGTCTTCTAACTTCTGCCTCTAAATGTTGGGTATACTGTTGGCATCAATCCTCAGTTCCCACCTGGAGTTTATCACTGTTGAAAACTGATGTCTAAGACAAATGGACAGATTCTTGTCGCCAGAAATATCTCTCTCTCTCACCTTTGACTATAGTGGGAGTCTAGATACTAGACAGGACTAGATATCTCACTTCTAGGTAAGTAATGTGGACCCCACAGTAGGTATCTTCAGTTGTGACAACTGAGAAGAGTCAGCACGGGACTCAAGCTGTGCAGAAGTCCAACTGCACTGTTGTTGCAAATGATTACCCTTAGAAGATGTGTTTGACTTGAGAGGGACAGTGATTTCATATATCATTAAAATCAAATTCTGCTCAGTTCTGCAGTCAATAGTACATGGCAAAACAAAGTATAAGAAACCAACCCTTCACGTGGCTTTGAATGCCTTGAGCGTTCTTTACACTCAATGTAACATCAGTAAGAATTTGTCTGTTAGTGCACAGTGAGACAATTGCACTTTTACATTTATAGAATTGTAGGACAGTTGAAGTGAACTGGTTGGATTTTATTGTAAATATATAAGCTAAAGTCTTCTAGAGAAATCCTGAACTTTACACTTGAGAATAACTGTGTTTTGAGCATTGAAGTTCTACATATGAGGTTGCCTGCAAGACAAATTTGCAGTTCTAATTAAGGCTGCTGAAAGCCAGAGTAATAGTAAATAGTACTAATAATATTAGCACAAAGAAAGTTGGCTCCAGATGGTTTTAAAAGAAATTGGCAAATTAGTAGAGAAGGTAGAGATTACTCCTGATGCAAAGAAACAAATCATGCAGTACATCTGTAACTTTAAAGTAGCAGAAAAAAAATGAAGGGAAGACATATCAAAAGATAAAAATAATTGTTTGAAAAAAGCAAGACCCATTACTGTAACAAAAGCCACCAGTGTCTGATATTCTAATTAAAAAATATTCCTTAACTTGCATACTTTCTTAGTGTAGGATTTTTTCAATATAATACAGTTGTTAGGAAAAGCCTGATCTCAGGCTCCCAGTGTAACCCATGGCAAGTCACTCTTGGAAACTCTGTGGCCTGTCCATAGCCGAAAAAGAAGAGTTAAGAAGTCCTTATGCTGCATCAAGTCAGCCTGGTAGGTCAAAAGTGTTCCCTTCTGCCTCATGTGTCCCAAATCATCCAGACAAAGGGGTCCCTCACCTGTACAAATGTGATGAGCTCCTGCCTCAGAAGAAAGCAAGCAGCAGCCTGCCCATGATGCAGGAATGAGTCATTACCTGGCCTTAAACCCCAGTTAAAAATTTGGTGGTTTTTTTTTTTTTTCAAATCACATCATAGTGGGACCCCACATCAGCAAGGCTTTCCTTATAATGCTGGACTTGATCACCTGCAGTCTCTCTTTCTTCAGATCTAAAGTATTTTAAATATACATCTGTATTTTAGATCAGTCACTGGTTTGCTCCTGTATGATTTATAAAAAGACAAATTCATCTTTAGTTATAAACGCAAAAATATTCACACTGTTTTTATGAAGCTTGATTCAAAGCTGGCTTTCTTGATATAATCATAAGATGAAAAACTGAGCCCCTGCTATGAAACATTGACATAACTTTAACTACCGAGCTGTTTATAAGTGTTACCGTAGTGAACTGATTCCATTTATCTGTTTATAGCTCACTTCAACTTAGGGTTTTATAAGATTTCAAAGATGCAAAAACCTGGGCAAAGCAGCCCAAGCCTAGTGATGTAAATGGGGGACCTACATCCTTTCTCACTCAGCTTTTTTTTGCACACAAGTACGCTGTAAATGTGTGAATGCTCTTATTCAAGGCTCCATTTATTTCAAGTGTCAGGAACACTATGAGATAGCTTAGCATGAAAACACTGGACACAATTCTCACATATTAACTAATCATAACTGTTTGCTTGATCATTTTTAAAGGAATGACTATTTAGATATTCTATATAAATAGTTTCATTTTTGGCTGCACTCACTGATGTTCATGGGAAAACCTCTTCTGAAAGTAGTCTATATGCACACATTCAAAAGATATTTAACCATATAACTTCAGGTACCTCCTTTTAAAAACAGTGGCTGATCTCTATCAGCTCTTGAAGGTGGAGTTCTCTTAAAAGTATTTGCATCGAAAGAGTTTCTGATATAAAGCAAAGGCTGACTGTGATGGTGGAAGGATACTACCCACCTTTTATGGTCAATTACATCACAGGGCTCAAGAGATGCCTTCACAGAGGCAGTTGCTGTTATCCATATTTTATGAATAAAGAAGCAGATATCAGGGGTGAGGCAATTTACCGAGTCATACAGTGAAACAGCAGACAGGCTAGTCCTGAAATCCACATATTCCAAGTTCTCCATCCCCACTGAATTTTAGATATGCTCAGAAGACAGACTTGTTGCAATACACAGACGTAGTTGTCCTGAAAATGCCTCATAACAAATGTCAATTTCATCAAAATTTTTATTTGAAGGGAGAAAAAAAGGAAAATGTTCAGCAATACTGAATCAAGGCATTCCAATATTTGCAGATTTTTGAGTTTTCCTTTTGTTCCTTTTGTTTTGAGATTCTTTGTTCATTTTCTTTTTAAAATATGGCAAAGTATATGCTGTGTATATTGTTAGAATTAAAAGAACAAAACTGAAATGAAATGTTTTGATTGACCTGAAAAAATTTCCTCTTTCATATTCTTCTCAGTTCTGAAATGTGAAGTTTCAGTCCAAACCAGCATGAAAATAAAAATCAAAATAAAAATCTCAGCTCCTCCAAAAAGAAGGTCTCTGGTTTCCACAGTACTCCCTTCATTTACTTGCATTTTCTATCACCCTCTTCACAGCGGCTCTTACTAGATGTCAGCACAAGAAAACTAACCTTCGGTAGAACTACCTCTACTTCTGAAATGACTCTTTGCCTGGAGGAAATATCCCAAATGAGATCTATTTTGAAAAACATTCTCTGACTTAAAGCTGCTGATCGGCAGCATCAGAAGACAGAAAACAAAAAAGATAGACTGATTGAAGTAGTGGATATTTTTCATAAGGGTTTCTGTAAATGAAATTAATTACTGTATTGGCTATGAGTTAGAGATCAGCAGCCTCAAATTTTGAACAGATGTGTGACAACTGATAATAAACAGAATCAGAGAATCAAAAATAAAAAAATGTTTGGAAGGGCCCTCTAGAGATTGTTTAGTTCAATCCCTCTGCTCAGTCAAGGTCAACTATCACAGGTTGTCCAGGACAGCGTCCAGTCGGGTTTGGAATATCTCCAAGCATGGATGCTTTACAGTGTCTCTGGAGCAAGCATCAGGACGTCCCTCCTTGGTTATCAAATCCCACAGACATCAAGTTCTGCACATCAAAAGGAAGATGAAATTTAAATATTCCAACAATTAATGTAAATGTATAACAGGGAAACAGTCCTAAATATATAGAAGTATTTCATCAGTCACCTTTGAGATGATTTATTTAGATTTTGGCAGCTGTAGACTGTCTATTTTTAGCTTTTTATAAAAACTATTTCAGAGCGCTCATAATTCTTTACTGTGTTGTCCTGTTTATCTTTCCAGGACTGCGTCTGGGTTTAAAAAAGAAGAAGTAGCAGTAACATTATTATTTTTGGAAACATGTATAAACCAGAAGGTAGGATCAGTGTTGCAGTGCCAAACCTCAGCAATAGACTTGCAACCAATTTTCCAGCAGATGATTAAAAACATGTTTATCAACAACATGTTGGATTTGACTGAATGCCACTTGGCTGCACATAAAATATTACTGAATGAGTTGAGTAAATTTAAGTTTATAAATATTTGTATAACGTTATGAGAACATGCAAACCCTCTACCTGCCACGGGTTTAGGTTAGCCTCTTTTGTTCAACTTGTCAGAAACGACCATCAGCATTAAGGATCAGTCAACCTCCTTTTTCTCTCTTTCTTATTTATTCTTTTTAATTATAAGTACTCTTATTTCTCCTGTTCAACAGCTTTATGTCCTGAGCTGCACTGAAGAAATTTGCACCCATTTAAGTGTGACAGAGTGAATAGTAAACTTCACTGATGTCTGCTTGTTTTACATCAGCCCAATTTATACCTCATGGAAATGCTTTAGTTCAGCTAAGAAATATCCAAGAAAATTAGGCTAGATTGAGTTAAATTAATGGAAATAGCTGCATTCAATCTAGTTTATATTGCTGAGTCAGAATTTGTGACATGAGCAGGGGAAGGGAACTTACGTTTTTTTCTTAAATAAACAATCCAAGCTCCTGATTCATTAAGGAGATTAAATGAAACCTGTACAAGTAGTTGCTTTTATTAGTCAATACCCTGCCTTAAAGCACTGCAAAATATGCAGTCCATATCTTTTATATTAAAAAAAAATGTTTTTTTTCCTAGTAATATCTCTAACTGAAGTATACCATCTTAGCCTAAAAACCTTGTGAAGACCAAACACAAGTAATTTTTACTTTCATGTGGTTTGACAACTATGCAATACGTAGCCATTACGTCAACTTGTTACACAAGGTCAAAAAGATATTTAAAATAAACTTGTTTGCTACTAGGAGGATATACAGAAAGATACACTAGGCCTCCGATATGCAATCTTGTTCTCCAGCTAGTTAGAACACCTTAAGATCATACCAATAAATATTTTCTAGATGACATCACAAATGTTTTCAAGGTCATCTGTACCTGTTTGCATTGAAGCCTTTGCTTACAGTCGTAGTGTTATTTTGAAGGGATACCCCCAATTCTCCGGCTTCCTGCACATTGGTGCAACTTTGGTGCAAACACAGCAGATTTCTTTTGGAGGCACCAGCCTGGAAGTTCCGCCCAGGGGGTGCCAGCGCTGCCCCCACCCGTGGTGGGGACACGAGGGTCCCAAGCAGTGACCAGCACCATGGACAGCTTCAAGCCACATACAAGGGAGAGACTTTTCCTCCAAGGGACTGGAAACATCTAGTCCAAAGGGAAAACCCAGAACCACCAGCAGTGTAGACGCAGCAGCTCATCACCAGCTGCTTCATTCCCCTGATTCACTCATGCTGTGTTGAACCATTTGCCGATGTAGGCACAGCCCCTGAAGGTTTCTCAGTAATTAAGACTTGCAATCCAGGCATTCGTGGTTCTGTGAGTACCACATGTTTGCTAGCAACCACATGGCCATCAGTTTTCTGAGGTCTGGCAGGCAGGTGGTAGAACTATGTTTGCAGATTTGAGGAGGGTTGTCAGGAGCAGACTACATACACGTCTCTGGTTGAGTGTGAGCTCACTGCAATATCGTATCAGTCCATTCAGGTCCCTGCCTGCCACAGCACTCAGTGATCTTCCACACAGATTGAACTGGACATAAAATGGTGTTTGCCTTTTTTCTATTTTCTCACTGGTTTTGAAATGTGCTGTATCAATGAGGTCCTGAGAAGCAGCAAGACTAAGGAGGTGAATTTTATCTTTAAAGGATTGTAAACAAGAAATTATCCTGATTTCTCAGAGAGGCCAGGGACATGGATCTGTCACCTAATACAGACATATCTCCTGTTCCTGTACCTCATCAAAGGATGCCAGCACAGGGGGAAGCAGTGCATGGCTTATCTAGGGAAAACTTTGCTCACTGTGAATCCATGTAATGTTTTTTGTTTTGCCTTAAAAGTCTCCAAGTTTCTCTTTGATGTAGCTAGTGATTGGCAGCCTTTCAATTCAGATGCAGCATATTTCGATCTGTTGTGCTTGAACACAGGGGACGCCTTGAATATAGGGATGAAAATGTTCAAAACCCATTAGTAATTTCTAATGCTTCAGCTTTCAAAATTGCAAAACTTTTCAGTGTGCTTTCATATACCTTGACTAATTATTAAAAGTTAGAACTGTTTTTCAGTAGTCTGTATTAACAGTATAATGTGGGCTGGTAAATATAGATGAAAAACTCACTTTTCATTTTCCTTTAGTATGAAGTCTATTTTTAAATCATTGAGGGATTTGTTTTAAGCCATTTAGCTAAAACAGACTTCAAATATTTTATTTTCATGAAAGTTTCATAACAAAACTTAATGAGATGATAATGTTTTCGGAGACTTAATAAACACCTCAGACTGCTAAAGAATCTGTAATGCTGTCATTACCGAGTCCTTTTGTTTCTCTATTAAAAATACTATCTGGAATCTTTAAACAAAAAGTGGTAGTATTAAGCCAAATACCACCTTGCCAAGGATACAAGTTTCTTTTTGAAAGAAGTCTTGATGTCTATAGCACTCATTTCTTTTTTAAGTAACTACTGCCAAGCTTGGTGTCTGCAAAATACTCCTCCTAAGATGTGATGTTTGATCCCAGCAAACAGGAGATTGCTATTTTCATTCCCAAACAGAAATGTAATTGCATTATCATAAAAGTCACATTGCTGTTGGCTGTACTGCAAACACCCGTGGATGTCCTCTTGACCCCGAAGATGGCATCTAATGTAAAAGATTTCCAGATAACTGAGATAGCTCCCACCGCTCCTGTCTGCAGGATGAAAGCAGCAAAAATCCCATCATAATTGTACTCTACCATCAGTAAAAGAATAATTCAAGGTATTTTAAAGTGTTTATTTTGTGTTAAGGCCACAGTAAAATAGAGAAAATAGTTACTAATAAAGAGACCGCTTACGATCTTGGTTACCAGTGTGAAAATCTAGACTCACTCTAGTAAAACCAGTGGAAGTATTTCACTGTCCAGTGCTGCCGTTGGAATCAGAATTGGGATCAAAGACTGAAAGTGTCTTTTAAATATCTGAAGGAACAACAAAACCAGAAACTATTGTGTTTAGCCTCCATTTCTAAGGAGAGGAGGCTCACACAAAGATGCTGTATCAGTACCCTGGAGGTCCCTGATCCATTTTAAGATTTCATTTAAAAGATACTCTGTCCCTGTGAATTTTCCTGAAATCAAAAGAGGAAGAGGGACCACTACTGACCTGGGATCGGCACCTCTTTGGCATGACACATCCACCTGGCAGCTCAGGTGCAAGCTGCATCCCATCAGCAAACACAACTTTGCCAGCTCTGCCCCTCGGGGACCCCTCACACACCTTACGGTGTGCCAAAACCTTTGCTGAAAGCCAGGCACTCCACCAGAGTTTCAGAAGTGGGGTCCCTGCCCTGAGTAGATGTGGCATAGGGAAGACAGGCCACCATGCAGCTGCCTAATGTCTCTCCTCTGAGTTGTGCAGAAGAGTTCCATCAGGTGGTGCTACACCAGCGGGCTCCCCGTGCTCCTCTTCTTCCCAGTGAGCTGCCTTGTTTGACACAAAAACTTGCTTTATAAATAAGCACTTATTAAGCTTTATAAATAAGGTTTAAAACAGGGATGGAGAAAGGATATTCTTGTTACTCCTATTTTATAGCAAGACTCAGAGTCCCTGAGTTAGACAGGGCGTCAAGGCAGACCCAGCCGCAGAGCTGGAAGGTAAATGCAGAACCCCAAATCACAGACCGTGAACTATGGGGTAAACCCTCTCACGAATACCTCGCTAAATGCAGCAGGAGAGAAAATAATTTCTAAGGAAAAATGTAGAAGTGCACAGAAACTTTCAGCAATGCTGGACACATGGCAGTCAACAAAAGTCCAGTACAGCCAGCATTAATGATGTATTTCTGGCAGCATGTGCTAACACTCCTTAGCCAAGGTTTAACTACACACAGCCCAGGTCTTTCTTCCATGAGAGAGTTTGGGGTTTGCAGCAGCAGCACCGAGAACACTGCACACCTGCACTCCCTGCACACCTGCAATGCACTTCATGTCCCAGCAATAAACCACAAAAGGACCTGATAATCTCTGGGATGTTGTGCTGGTTTCTAACATTTCCCTTTCCAAATTCCTCCCCGTCTTTGCCACAGGCAGGTGCACTGCAGGTGGCTGTAAGCCCCTATCCTCACATGCAGTCCCCAGTTCTGCAACATCCTCCAGGACTTGATTTCAGTTCCCTCATGGAAGAGCCCTGTGGCTCTGCCCTAAAGCACAACTTTTTCTCAATAGGAGGCAAATAGCAGTATTGTGGACCCCTATTTTCAAACACAGGTAGCTCTCATAGAATCAGATAATGGTTTAGATTGGAAGAGACCTTGAAGATCATCTAGTTCCAATTCCCCCTGCCATGGCCAGGGACACCTCCCACTAGACCAGGTTGCTCAAAGCCCCATCCAACCTGGCCTTGAACACTTCCAGGGATGGGGCGCCTGCAACTTCCCTGGGCAGCCTGTTCCAGTGCCTCACCACCCTCACAGTAAACAGTTTCTTCCTAATATCTAACCTAAATCTACCCTCTTCCAATTTGAAGCCATTACCCCACGTCCTATCACTACATGCCCTGGAAAAAGTCCCTCCCCAGCTTTCTTGTAGGCGCCCTTTGAGTACCGAAAGACTCAAGGTCTCCCAGAGCCTTCTCTTCTCCAGGCTGAACAGCCCCAACTCTCTCAACCTGTCTCCATAGGAGAGGTTCTCCAGCCCTCTGAACATCTTTGTGGCCCTCCTCTGGACCCGCTCCAACAGGCCCATGTCCTTCTTATGTTGGGTCCCCAGAGCTGAACGCAGTATTCCAGTACTAATGGGCTCTTATCCCCTGCAGCTGAGGTTCAGAAATCATTCCCACACAGACCTGTCAGGGCATCCTAGTGCTGCTGTTTACTGATTTAAATCGGGAAGACACCAGCATGTCTGCCGTGGTGGCAGGGTTACACCCACAGGTGGAGATGTCCCTGCTGCATCGAGCGGGTCCCATCCTTGCTATTCTGCTCAGACGGCTAGCGGTACTTCAGGCAACATGCAGACAGTTCTGCTAATAGATATATAGCTTCCTCTGTGGCTGCTAACAGATATATTTCTGTTATACATATGGCTGTCTCTGACTCCTGCAAGAATGGAAATTAGTTTATTTCCCAGGCCAGACACCAGAGGATTACAATTTATCAGCAGACTGCAGGGTCACTTGCTCCATATGATTTAATTTAGGCAATCTTCCGCTACACTGTAGCCAACAATTGCTTAACCAAAATACTTTTTATATTGAACAGGCTTTGTTCTGTGATTTTTTTGAATCTGAAGAACCAATGTCCTTTTCCAGTTCAGGTTCAGTTACTGTCCTCACCATAGTGTCCACTGGCTTGGCGGACTCTTCCCTCCCTGCCTGGCAAGGAGCAAAGCATCCCACTCTCATGCTTGCTTCTCCTCCTGGGGGCTGCTGGTCTCGGCCCAGAGCAGGGATGGACAGAAGCAGCCTGAGGTGGGTAAAACTCTGCTTGAGGAAACCAACTTCTCACCCCAAGTGAGAGAGTGGGGATAAAAACAGGAGCTTTTGCAACTAGGTACCAGTTTTAGTGCAGCAGGGTGGTGCAAGCAGTGCTGCCTTCAGTTTCAAACAAATAAAACCAATTTCAGTATTCTTGTATGTATTCATACACTTTATTTTTTTTCTCTGAAGTGTCTGCAAGAGCTTGCTTTGTGTTGTGTTTGGGCCACCGGGTAGCTCTGTCCTATCTCAGGAGGTCAAATGTCCGCGTGCACGTCAGTGGCCTGGCTGGTTAGCACAGGTGATGCATCCCATGGCCAGCATGGCTCAAAGAAATACTATTGCTAGCAGCCCATCCTTGTTTCCACACGTACAGGGGCAGGTTTCTCCCAAAGGCTACAGTATGTCTGAGATCATAGTCTCCAGCAGTTCTGCTCCTGCCAGAAATTACCAGCGCTTCCACTTGAAAGACTGAAATCTCATCACAATCAAAATTCCTCAGCGCTCAGCAGGTGCCATAAATCCCTGCTTGTTTTACTCAGGTGGGTGGTAACATCTCTTTTAACACCTCTAGTACTACGAGGAATACAAGTAGGGTTCAACTTCGTACGAGCAAAAATATGAGCTGCTTCAAATCTTACTCTTTTTATATCTGGCCCTCACATTAGGTGGAAATTTGTGCCCTATATTTAAGATGTAGTGTTGAATGTCTGCCTCTGCTATCAGAATATTCCTGTCAAGTAACGCGTTTTTTGGCACGCTACAGCAATTATACATTTATCAGCCAAATATGTTTCCAGTTGAGAGAAAATAGATTTTGCTTGGGAGCTTCAAAGTATTTTAAATTACAGGGTGATTCCCTAGAATATACTGATGAGCAATTACCACCTTTAAATCATGTACTGTATGTTACTGCTCCCATGAATAATGTATATGCCAGCCAGCATTATAAGACAAAGCAGTGCTACATCACAGTCTGGTCCAGGTGACCTGAAGATACTGGGATCCTTGGGAGAAGGGGAAAAACATAGCAACAATCCTCACTCAGATGTCCATCACAGGGCAACATGACCATAGCAAGGGGGCTTTCTCACTATCTAACATGGGACGTCTTCATGAAGAGGTTTGAGTTAGTGCTGGTAACTGTACGCTGTCTTTTATAATCACTGAAAAGAAATAGGCAATTTCAGGGTGCAATTTCTATGGTCAGCTTAACGTTTACTTTATGATGAGATGGTGCAATGAATCCTCTGTACTCACTCTGAAAATGTGCTTCTGTCAGCCACAGTGGGAGAAGGCTCTGAGGAAAGGGCTTACACTGCTTTTCCAGAATACTTTTTCCCTAAATTGTTCGCTGTCCTTTCCTTCCTCGCAGACTTCAGGGCAATATCCTAGAGCCAGTGGGTCAGGATTTGATCCTTTCCAATGAAGAACAAGAGTGTGAGAAACACTGCAGGGTCCACGCAGGCAAAGCTGTCAACCTCACAGGCTGTTTACCAACCCTTTGTCCTACGCTTCAAACCTTTATTATTTCCCACAGGCAGTTTTAAAACAAACAGAAAAATAATTGCCTGAGGAGCTAAATAGCTTTTGAGTCAGTAAATATACAGTTCACAAAACCCAGGGCCTTTTTTGACCCATCACTACTGATGCACTTGAGTCTGGGTCAGATCCTCAGCTGCCGTAAACGGACTTGGCAGCACAGATGTCCCTATTTCATGATCTGCACAATTATATCCATGTCATGATGTGCATAGATGTCCCCAGGTCGTGACCTGCACAGATGTCCTCATATCGTGATCTGGCAGCAGTCCGGTCCTCCAGCGAGAGTGGGTTAGCAAGTCCTGCACATCATTCTGATTTGGCACAAAGGTTTTTCACTGATGTAAAATTCAGTCCCTTCCAGGAAACCACTAACTTTTGCCTGTGGATGGAAAAGGGACAAATGGTTTTCTGGAGAACAATATTCATTGACATTTATATCATTCAGTGAATTCAGTTTCCTGGTGTAATTTCAGTAATGAGGAAAGGAAAAACGTCTTTTTCTCGGTAGAAGGTCAGAGGACCCTATTGAGGAAAACACTGTCATAAAGAAAGTATTTTACAATCAAGTAGCCAATTATGCCAAAATGGAAATAAGTGTTTAAATGACAGAATAATTAGAACTGTAATAATTATAGGCTTTAGTAGAAATTCTGAAAAGTGAAAATGTATGAAAAACTCAGTTTACAACAGATTAGCATAGCGCTATAGATCAGATCAGATTAAAAAGTAACCTTTCCAATCTAAAGAATAGGTAGGTTGGTTTTGAACAGAAGGTACAGTGTAGGTAACACAAAAGGTCAAGGTTCTGGTACTATCTTAAAGAAGTACTGGTACAAGTTTGTAGGTACAAATACCGTACCTATGAGAACAGAGAGAAAGGGGTGCCAAAAAGGAGCAAAAGGGTCTGGATACCCAAATCCTACAGAAACTTCACATCACTGAGCACCAAAGACCACATTTAGAAGGGCAGCTGACTACATTTATCACCCTTACCTGCTGGCTCTCTCTGGAAACTCCAAGCTGCTCAACTTTTCAATAAAGCATACAAAGGAGTATGTGCGAGCCCTCTGCAAATTGAAGATCCTATCACATCATCCACATCCTTCTGTCTTCCTACTTATCTTTCCTTGTTTCATTCACTTGTATTTCCAAATCCCTCTCTCCAGGCAGCCTCTCTGAGGAGCACAAACATACTGGGTGCTCCGGCCCCGGTACAATGTGAGGCATATTCGGTAAGTTCAATCCGCAGAAGCCACTCAAGGCACCTAGCCTCAGGTGCTCCACAAAACTGATGCAAGCAGAAAGGCGGGGTACAACAGCAGAGACCCCTTCTGAAAAAAAAAAAAAGATACAAAACCCCCATATTTTAAAGTAATGACACAACTTCCCAGGAAAAAAAGTCAAAATCAGTCAATCTCAGTCAAAAATGCAGTAAAAAGTTAACATTTCCAATTGATGTGGGGTTTTTTGTTTGCTGAGGATGAGGTTTCTACTTTTATATTGTTTACCTAGCTAAAGCAGTGCCGTCTCCTGCATCTCCCTTTTCTGAACACAGTCCACAGGCAGGTGACAGGAGCGTTACCTGCTCAAAGCTTGGCCAGTTGATATTATTGACGTATAACAACTCTGCTGCCGTTAGCAGCTCACCCCTGCATTATTTATTCAGCCCATTAACCACAGACGGACACCATTTTGAGAGTGCAGGTGCTGCTGCAAGAGCCATCAGCGTGGCACCATCCCTGGTTGTCTTCTCAAACAGCTCCCGATGAGTCTAAATTTAGAGCGCCGCCAGCCCGCCTTATCAGCTAGACACATAAAAGCTGGTATCAGTTTAATTAACATTCGCACAACACTGCTGCAGCGAGTGAGTCCCCTGAACACGGCAGTAATGGGAATCACGTGCAGACAAAAAATACCCTGATGTCAGAGGGAGGCCATGCTTGCCTTTTCCTGGTGTTTGCAGGGTGGTACTCACAGCCCCTGTGCTTTATGCATCCCTCATCCCTACTCTGGGTGCTCCCCTTGAGGTTGGCAGCAGCGGCATGGGGGTGATGGCCTCTCCAGCCTCCTCCCTGCTGGCTGCGGGGAGGTATGGGGTACAGCTACAACCATTGGGGACCCTGACACCATCGCAGTATGGGACCAGAGGCCAGCAACGATGGTGGCACCAAAGTCGCTGCGAGACCCGAGAGCCACATTCCACAGGAGGAATGGGGACGATGGTCTCAGCACTGATGAAGACCCCAAATTTGAAGGACATGTTGTGTGTCTCCATGAGGACACATCCGCCACGCAGAGATAGCGTGTTGTGCCGTGGGCATGCTCATCCTCCCGCCTCAGCAGCTACTGGCACCATCCAGCCTGGCCTCATCCCTGGGCTGCAGCAGCCTATGGGGACAATAGCTGGACTGGGGGATGGATCCAGGCAGGGGCAGGGGCAGTGCTTTGGCAGGGCCATGCCACAAATTACCATTTGCTGCACTCCTGCTCAGGTTTTGGCCTAACACACAGCTCATCCCGAGGCGTGATGTGTGCTCAGAGTGGTGCTGTTACTTTAAAGAAAGAACATCAGGCTGGCTGGACATGTGGAGAGGAGAGGGAAGGGTCACCCTGCAGCCATTACCCCCTGCAGCTGATGTCTCCTGCAGCGTCGTCCCCTGCAGTTTTGCAGCAGTGACTGTCGGGCAGTCTCTGCAGGCTTGCTGTCGGGGTTTGTGACAGCTGAAGTAACCTGGGAATTCTGAATTGCCGAGGAGAAAGTGTTCAGCTCTTTCTATGCAGGCAGGATTCTAAGCTAATAGCATGGCATTATGCATATAGCACACGAGCAAAATGACTTTCACTGTTTCATGTGCTTGGCCCAGTTTTAAAACCACACTGAACCAAACAGAAAGACACAGTAGGAAAAAACTGTGAATTTAAAAATTAATTCAGGTGGAGCGCTTGCACTGGGCCTAGTGATTTAATTCAAGGCAAGTAGGCACGCATAATTCAGAGTCCACTTTGTATTTCTCCAGCTCAGAAAGGAAAAAAAATATTCTGATGTTGGTACTCTAACAAACTGCAATGGCACGTCCTCGGCTTTCTGTCCTGTAAGCTTCCTTACCACAAGGATTGCTTACAGCAGGGGCCAAAATGAAGAAGAGGGACCGTGATTTTCAAGAATTGAAAATAGCTCAATAGCCACCGGCGTTGTGGTGGTGGTTTTCAGCAGCGACCCTCCAAGGCGCCGTAAGTAGCCCACAGAGAGAGCTGGAAACCACATCAGCGGTGTTTTCAATTACACAGTACGGTGAGGACTGTGTGTGGTCATCTGGGAGAGACATTATGGGCTGGCAGCGGTCCACAGGCCCAATGAGTTTAGAAACCACTGATGTAATTTGTGGCAGAGATAGTGTTTTTTCTGCACCCTTGAAACCTTTCAGAAAATAAATAACGTTTTCTTTTATGGATACACCTTACAAAATCTTTCCATGAAGCACATGTCTATGGCTTATACAAGATACGCAGTAATAGCCCTTAAGGGAGTCATCACTCAAACATCAAGCGACTTTTGACACAGCAAGGAAAGTTTTTATGCCAAAAATAGGAATTCTAAGTAAGTTAGTATGTATTCCTCATATCACACATCCATTGATTTTTTACCCGTGATATTTACTAGTAGCTGCTAAGAGAGTACCAGCATATCTATTATATACAGTATAGTAAGTGCATGTCAGGGAAGGATGGAAAGTTTTACTCCAATCTTAGTAATCCCTTTCCCCTATACTCCGAAAATTCACTGGCTTTGAAGAAATGGGTTTTGTCAGCACTGGGATTTCAATCCATACTGCCAGGCTTCTTGCAATTTTGGATCTAGAAGTTTTCTTTTCCATCTACCTCTGATACACATATAGAGGGAAAGATTTTTTAGTACCAATTACAAAGGAAAATATAATTGTTTAACAGCTTGCCTGAAAAACCCTTGCAAATGCAAAAAGACCTCGTAATATCAGGGGAAATTTTACGTTGCTCAGAATTTGATGTAGAATAAAGTAAAAAGAGGTTCTGCAGGGAAATGCTGCTGATTTACTTCAAACTGGCATAGTTCTACTAAGTGCAGGACACAGTATTTTCTGCCTCTCTTTTGGTTTAGTTATTGATTTAATTTTAAAAAGCTGTGAAAGCAGAGGCTATAGGAGATTTGAAAGCATTTTCCTTCTAAAATAAAAAATTAGCTGCTAATATCTAGCTCTGGCAAAGAGCTTCGGAGGCACAGGCTTAAATTTCATTGCCTGGCTCCCAGAGGAGGCTTAAATCCCTCTGTTTTGTTCTTTGGCTCTCTGACTCGGGTAAGTGCAAGGCTGCTCATTCTTCTTATGAAAGATGGTTAAAGGAGGATAACTGTAATGTCCTGGCACCCTTACCTGGGAAGTGAGATTGGCTTTAGACAGAGGTGGTTCAAACATCCATGTTTACCTCCCAAGAAAATGCCCTAAACATGAGAGGCTGGGTGAACCTAGGGTCTGCTGGGCAAGGGCTGTGGGAGTCGAGAGCACATGCGCAAGGGCACTCAGTGGGGAACCCGGGGCTTTTTCATCAACTTTATTTTATCCTGTCCTTGAATATAAAAATAGAAATATTCCATTATATGAAACTCCACACTCGAGTGCCCCCAAAACTAAATACAACTTGTTGGTAATTTGCTTTTTACCAGTCTTTCTCCTGTTTTGTGAATTCCATTTCTCTAACATCCAATGGCACACTTTAAAATAGAGCAGTGGCTTTATATCTCAAGAAATACTTGCAGGTATAAGCCTGCGGAAATACCCCAATGTTTGTGCGACGCAGGTTTTTGTGCATACAAGGTATGTGTTCCTACAAACTCAGTGCATATGCTAAAAGAGGTAGCAGGCCCTTGTTGTGTGGGAAGTTCATTTTTGATTCAAAAAAAAGGCCCACAAAGTAGGAAGAAATCAGCAACAGTTTCCTTGTTAAAATCTCTGCTCCTTTCAGTTTCTCTTATTGCCCCACCTGGCCCCAGTGGTACACACAATACGGCCAGGCCAGCTCCATTAAGAACCCCAACATCAGCACTTTGATGAGACATGGTTGCATCCCTTGAAACCCAAAATGCTCCTTAGAGGTCGTGGAGCAAGCAGCCTGCATGAAATCAAAGCTGCTCTGTTCCGCCCTCATCCAGCCTCAGGCCCAATGGCAAACTCAACCTCAATAGGAGCCTTTGCGTGATAACACAATATTTGCAGAGCAAAAATAACGGCGCTCACCCCCACAAACAGAAATCTGTTGAAACACAGATTGTAAGTTGTTGCTGTAAATTGCAAAGACATTTTCCATGACTTGCAAGTACAAATTCATAAAAGATCTGCTCTTTTTGTCTCTGTTAAATCCTTTGTAGGGAGTTTTATGCGTGTCCTCGGGTCTTGTCTGCATGGCACCACACTGGATGCAGGAACACACAAGGCAAACATAAGCCACAAGGCTTTGGGTGACATGCAGATGCAGTTGATATTGGTTATGTGTCTTCACGGATCAGATTTTACAGGTGAGTTCCCTGGAAGTTTTCTGGGGCCAAATGCCCCCGAGGACATTTTGACACACACACCAATAGTAATAGTTCACTGTGGTGACCGTTATCTCTGGGCTGGCTGGTGCAGGTGCACAGTTTAGATCCTCTCTAGCACAATCCAGAAGAAAGTCCTTGGGACTTACTTTCTTGTGACTTGTAGAAATGGTGTATCACCCAGTAATTGTCCTTCTTGCCTTTTGTCTGGAACATGGGATTTCTCCTGTTTCTCTTTCCCAAGTCACAGCCTCAAAGGTTTGCCAGTTTCTAGGTTTGTAGGAGGAAAGCTGCTGAGAAAAGATCAGGCTGAGAACGGGGTTTTGTGGCCAGGTACAGAAAAGGAACCACCAGACCCCACCGCAGCAGTAAGTTGCGTGACCGAGAGAGGGATATATCCCCTCCGTTTCATTTTCTGTTGTCAGCTGAGTCCTCACAAGAAGAACAGTTATAAATGATTATCCTAGTGTTTTTGAAAAGGGAAATCATAGAAAGGAATATGCAAACCTCAACTTATTTTTAATGCCTTCTTTAATAAGTACTGAATGTTCTCAGCACTCCAGGGGAAGCAGAAGGAGTGGTATATGCAGCCTATATTTAGACTCTGAAACGTTATTTCCAGTGCATCCAGTAATGTGTTACAGCTTTCCAAATGGCAGAACAGCCATTGAACTCATTTAATTTCTCAAAGCCTATCTAAAATTCAATAATTGTCTTCAGCTGTCTGAATTTTTACTACCTGCCATTAGTCTGGCTGTGTTGAGGCTTCCCATCACTTAAGCCAAGGTGCCGTTGCCCACCATGCAAATGCCTTGCAACCAGCAATACATAAGGCTCTGATGTGGTGGCAGCTGCATAAATCTGCCTCATTTCCTGGATCCAGTATGGAGGAGGTAACTGGTCCTCTGGCTGTTAAAGGCAGCAGCTCCCATTCAACCCTTCTGTTTCATAGGAGATGATTATAGGTGATGTTTTCAGTGCCCAGATTTCAAACGTGTAAGTACCAGCAACACATTTGGGTGTACACGCAATTTTTATCTGCGGAGAGTTCCACGCATGCTGGAAGAACTGAATCCTTTCAGGGTGCCCGCGCAGGAATATACCCTTACATAGCTATGGGGTTTGCAGCTCATCAGCTCATGTCAGTCCCACATGCAAGTTATCTGAGTTGTCCAACCAGACTGCCCAGCGAGTGAAACTTACTTTGCATAAGTCCTTATGAGAACCGCAGAACTTAGCCCTCAGCTATTGGTCTCCAAATATTTATGCATCCTTCAACCATCTTACTTGCTTGTTAATTCTTTAGGACTCTCTGTTTTCATGCTAATCCTTTTCATTTCTTCTGGTCTCTATTCTCCTCCCCATGAATTTTAGAATCTGCACAAACTGAAGATAACAATTTCAGTGTTTTCTCTAATAAAATCTATTTAATATATTCTTGCATTATTTCTGTGATCTTCTCTGCTTAGAATAATTCTAGTATTTTTGCCATTTTATCAGCCACCATTCCTCAATTTGGCTAGCTGTCACATTGAGCATATACCGTTCTCTTGCCTCTCATACACATCCTGTTCAACACCCGTACCTTGAGCTGTTACTAGACCACTTTTGGAGGAGTCAAGCATATTGTGAAAAGGTGATCCAGTGGATATTTAGCACAAAAGTTCCCACCAATAGCTCTTAAAGAAATTTGGCTGCCCTGAGTTCTTTCTCAGGCTAATACATGGTTAATAGCAAGAAGCCAAAGATTAGGCATTAAAGATCAGTTTGCTGGCAGGGGGCATGAGGTTCTGTACCAGGACCATTCAATGCAACCTATATGTACATACATAGGTCATTTTCTATAAGTGTGGCACACTCGGTTCGATGTACTGATGGGAAAGAGGTAAGTAGTAATATGTGCTACACAACCTCAAGATAATACAAAATAAATCAGGATAGCCAAATATAAAGCTGACTGCAAAAATTGTCACCAGAACACTAAATAAGTGGGCAATAAGCTTGCAGGTGAAATTGAGTGCAAATAAAAGCATAGTCAAGCACAAGGAGAAAATGATCTTGTCCATGCATACCCATCCACAGCCTCTGATTTATCCCTTATGAGCCAGGGAAGAGCTCTTGTTGTCAGTGTGACTAGTTGCCTGCAAATATCACTCAGTGCTTGGAGACACTCAGAAAGGCAAGTAGACTATTAGGCACGTGGTCAGTAGTATGACTGCTGCAGTAGAGTAAAAAAATGTTTGTATGTTTGGATTTTATACCTTTTATTAGTCTAGGTAGCGTAGCTAGAAAAAGTAGACAAGTGTTCGGGTATGCAAACTCTTTTCTGCATCTTAGGAAGAGAGAGCAAAATCAGAAATATCATTATGCTATCATATAAGAGCATATAAATGCATCTGCAATATTGCTTGCAGTGGCAGTCATCCCAGCTTAAAAATACAATAAATTTGAAAACTACAGAGATAAGAGATATGGAACAGCTTCTTTTGCAAGCAGAAAAATGTAGTTTTAGATTCTTTAGCATGGGAAAAAAAAAGAAAAAAGATTAGACGTGGGACTCTGCTAGAAGCATACACAAGAACTGGTGCTCCAGTGAAAATAAATAGGGAAAAACAATTGATTTTTCTCACAATAGAAGAACTGTGGACATCTAATAAGATTACTGGACAGTAGGTTTTAAACAAACAAATGGAAGTGCTTTTTTATGCAATATTTAACTGAATTGTGGAACTCTGTGGAATAATTTTGCACTGTTATAAAGGAGTGGAAATCCAGAACAGATAAAATTGTAGGGATGCAAGAAGATCAGAGTTTTAGGTGTCGTATTTAGAGGTCAGTGGCTAGAAGAGGGAACAAATATCCAAAAGCTCTTGTGTGCACAGGACATTTAGCAGACTTGTGAAAATAATTTATCCCATGAAAGCCCTTGGTGTAGATAAAGAGAGGGTGTTCTTTGAATTAGCAGTATGACTGCAAAGAGTTAAAACTTGCTCTGATATGACACAAGACTTCACAATTCTGCAAAATAAGTTATGCCTTATTTTAAAACCCTGAATTTGCCACACTTGTCAGGTCTTTGCTCTGGGGTGAGCCAGTTGATCCTTGCAGGTTTTAGACACAAAACCCCATAATCCACGGACTAGTCTTAAACAAGCACACATCCCCAGACACCTTTTGCATTGTTCCCCTCACTGCTGCGGCTGCATTTCTACCTCCTCTGATCCGTACAGTTCAGCAGCCACAGAATAACTTCTTTCTTGTGATCCTGGTTCTTTATCAGCTCCTGCTCAGGCTTCATTTGCAGAGTTATTTCCTGCACAAATTTAGCTTTTCAAACTCTTTTTGCCAAGTGACTAACAGATAAGAGTTTGCGACAGACACTGGCCAAGCGGGGCGGCACAGGGACACCACCTCAGGGACACCTCAATACACACTGCCGTAGTTCACGTTTAACGAGTATTGTGTGCATAATTATGCCAGCCTGAGGGTTAAAGAAATTGCATGTTCAGCTGACAGAGCCATGCCAGGAGGTGGCCTTGGAGAGACACAGCAATCTTCTTTACGGCAGTTTTCCGCGAGAGTTTGTGTCGTTCCTCTAACCACTGTAAACTCTACTGGGAAAATAACTCCCTCACCAGCACAAACTGCAAAAGAGCATTCACCACTTGAATTTGGACATTGGGCTGAGGTCTCTTCTGGCTACAGCTAAAGGCAAAGGGTGTATTTGGTAGAGAGGAAAGGGTGTGGGAGCTAAGCTGGGCTCAGTGGGGGCAGAGAGCACAGAGTGGTCATTACCCAGGTTAATCTGCGAGAGCCGGTGCAGAGTGAATGTCTTCCTGGCAGCTCCTCTTCTCCCCAGCCCTTTTGGAGCAGCTTTTACCTAAGCACAGTACTGGGTAAGCCCAAGCCTGCGCATGGGACCTCGGCTTGATGCAGTGTTGAGATGAAATACTGCACTTCACCTCCACTGCCTCACCCCAGCTGCTCTTGCTTGTGCTTGCTAATAGTGACAGGTTGTTTGGCCAAGATGCACAGATGCCATCTCATGCCACGCTTGCCAAACTCATCCTTATGATGTCCCAGTGAAATTTCTTTTTTCTGCATAATTCAATTCACTGTTGAATCTCATACCATTGGCCTCGGCCAATTGATCTAGCCTGTCCAGATCCCTCTGTAAAGCCATCCTACATGCAAGCAGATCAACACTCCCGCCCAACATGGTGTCATCTCCAAACTTACTGAGGGTGCACTCGATCACCTTGTCCAGGTCATTGATAAAGAAACAGAACTGGCCCCAATACTGAGTCCCGAGGAACACCACCTGTGACCGGCTGCCAACTGGATTTAACTCCATTCACCACCACTTTTTGGACCCAGCCTTCCAGACAGTTTTTTACCCAGCGAAGAGTACACCCATCCAAGCCATGAGCAGCCAATTTCTCCAGGAGAATGCTGTGGGAAACCGTGTCGAAGGCTTTACTAAAGTCCAGATAAACAGCATCCACAGCTTTTCCCTCATTGATCAAGCAGGTCACCTTGTCATAGAAGCAGATCAGGTTTGTCAAGCAGGACTCATCTTTTATGAACTCACGCTGACTGTGCCTGATCACCTGGTTGTCCTGCATGTGCCACGTAATGGCACTCAGGATGATCTGCTCTGTAACCTTCCCAGACACCAAGGTCAGACAGACAGGTCTGTAGTTCCCCACATCCTCCTTCTGGGTCTTCTTGTAGATGGGCATCTCATTTCCTAACCTCCAGTCAAATGGGACCTCCCCAGTTAGCAAAGACTGCTGATAAATGATGGAAAGTGGCTTGGCAAGCACTTCCACCAGCTCCCTCACTACCCTTGGGTGAACCCCATTTGACAACATAGACTTGTGTATGTCTAAGTGCTGTAGCAGGTCACTCACCATTTCCCCTTGGATTATGGGTACTCAGGGAACAACTGATCCTACTACTAAAGACTGAGGCAAAGACTAATCTAATCTAATAAAGGATGGAGATTATCCTTAGTCCTCCTTTTATTGCTAATGTATTTATAGTTGTATTTATAGAAACTTTTTTTATTGTCCTTAACAGCAGAAACCAGATTAAGTTCTAGTTGGGCTTTGACCCTTCTAATTTTCTCCCTACATAGCCTCAAAACATCTTTATAGTCCTCATGAATGGAATGGAATGGAATGGAATGGAATGGAATGGACCAGAGTAGAGTAGAGTAGAGTAGAACAGAACAGAACAGAATAGAATAGAACAGAACAGAATAGAATAGAATCATAGAATAGTTTAGGTTGGAAGGGACCTTAAAGATCACCCATATAGAATGGAATGGAATGGAGAATAGAATAGAATAGAATAGAATAGAATAGAATAGAATAGAATAGAATAGAATAGAATAGAATAGAATAGTTCAGTGGAAGGGACCTACAATGATCATCTAATCCAGCTGCTTGGCCACTTCAGGGCTGATCAAAAGTTAACACATGTTATTAAGGGCATTATCCAAATGCCTCTTAAACACTGACAGGCTTGGGGCATTGACCACCTCTCTAGAAAGCCTGTGCCGGTGTTTGACCACCCTCTCAGTATAGAAATGGTTCCTAACGTCAAGGTTAAGTCTCCCCTGACACGGCTTTGAGCCGTCTCTTGTCCCTCAAGAGAGTCAACAACACCTTCCAGTTTGGTATTGTCGGCAAACTTGCTAATGGTGCATTCAACTCCTTCATCCAGATTTTTGATAAAAATATTGAACAGAGCTGGCCCCAGGATTGAGCCCTGAGGAACATCATTGGTGCCTGGTCACCACCCAGATGTAGTCCCATTCACTACAACACTTTGAGCTCTGCCATTCAGCTAGTTCTTCACCCAGTACACCATGTACCTGCTTATCTCACAGCTGAACAACTTGTCCAGAAGGTTGCTGTGAGGGACAGTACCAAAAGACTTACCAAAATCCAGTAAAACTACATCCACTGCCTGCCTTGCATCCACTGGGTGGGTGACCTTGTCATAGAAGGATATCAAATTAGTTAAACAGGACTTTCCCTTACTGAACCCATGTTGTGTCAGCCCGATGATTGCGTTGTTTTTTAAATGCCTTTCAATAGCACCCAGTACAACCTTTTCCGTAATTTTTCCAGGAACTGAGGTTAGACTAACAGGTCTGTAGCTTCCTGGGTCTTCCCCCAGGCCCTTCTTGTAAATTGGGATGACATTGGCTAGCTTCCAGTCAGCAGGGACCTCCCCAGACTCCCAAGACCTTTAGTAGATGGTGATGATGGAGAGGGGTCCTGCCATAACATTCGCTAGCTCCTTCAGTACTCTGGGATGAATCCCATTAGGGTCTGTGGACTTGTGAACGTTCAGCTGATACAGCTGGTCCTTTATCTTCATACACACACATTGAAATTGTTATATATATATGGTGTGTATTTACATAGTATGTACAGTATATGTGTATAAATAAAAATAATGCTTATCTATTGAAATACATATACAAGAAATTATGGAAGCTAGGGCCCAAGACTAACCCTTGTGCCCTGTATTACTTAATTAAAGAATATGTGAAGCCATTAAAAAATGAATACCAGAGGTACACAGATAGGCAGAATGAGCTTCCATCAAGGATAGTTGTTTCATGAAAGCAAGAATTTTGGATGACCTCTAGCTAGGTGCCACTCCTAATGATGCTGAAGCTGTATCTATATTATTAATGAAGAGGACCTGCTGCAAAAACTCTGGAGTGAGAGTGAGCGTTGAATTGTGGATGTGGAAAGGACTTTTGTGAATGATTTTTCTGGCCAAGGAACAGATCCTGATAATGAGGAGAATTTCAGGTAGAAAACTGTAGAATTTACCCTGTGACTTACCTTCTGATTTTCTCCTACTGTGTAAATGAACATGGAAATAGCCTGAGGCTGCAGGGAGGTTAAACACAACCTTAGGAAAGAAACCTAAGCAGGTCCAAAGATCATCTGACCAAGCGTGCATGCCTGCAACTGAAATTCTTGCATTTGCTGACTCAGATGTCAGCAGTGAGAAACAGAGATTGGCGCATCCCAGGTCAATATACCCAGCAGAGCAATGAGTCACTCCTATGTGTGCCAGTTTCTCCCCATCAACTGCAAAGAGTCTAGAAAACTAGCTCAGACTTGCATGTCTAGAGGGGAGAGCTTCCACAAAATCTGATAAATACACTTGAGTGTGAACGGGGTGAGTAATTTCTGATGAAACACCTATGACAGCACTGCTTTCAGTGAGCTGGTGAGAATACGGAGGTCACTGCAATGTGGGATAAGACACATAGCTCCAGAGGCACAATTTCTATGGGAAAAAACCCTAGGTGGAGTGAGGTGGCCCATCCCAGGCATGCTGTCACACCCCATCTTTGTGTTTGTGTTTGTCTGACGAACAGATGGGTTTTAAAAGGGGGTTAAAAGCTTAAGAAAAAGATTACAGTCAGCTCCAGGCAGAAGATGAGGCATATCTGTGCATCCCTCTGGCTCGTAGGATCCCACCACTAGATCTCAGCCCTCTCAGGATTATCGATAAGCTCTGCTCCTTTTGAATCCCTTTCAGGTTCATTCTCATGGGTAAGCATAGACAGTTATTCATGCCCAGAAGTACCCGGAGGCCTGATTCAAGCACCCACCAGCACAAACCCAATGGGTAAGTGTGCCACACCTACCCACTGCACACACAACTCAGAGCAGCAGAGAGGCGACTGCCGTGACCCTGCTCTTCCGTGTTGCTCAGCAGGTGACATTTTGGATGCTGCAAAATGTACTTGTTTAGTTTTTAGCTGCAGTAATCATACTTGACAGCTTTGGGTCTGTCTGCTCAAGCTTTTGTTCTTGACTAATGACAGCAGTACAAAAGGGATTATGTTAGTGTGGATGAATTCTGTACGTTTACCCCATTGACGTCAGTGGAGCTCTATGGATACAGCACATGTTCAGAGCTCCCACTGAATGTGAAGCAACTCATGAATACAAAAGTAAATATACTCACTGATGACACCACCACACCACCACCCCCTCAGGCCTCTGAGCTTGGAGGGCCAGCAGAAGCATATGATGAAAGCTGCCCTCACACACTGATCTTCTCAGCCTCTGCATTTTGCTCAGCAGTGCTGCAACAATCAGTAAGCTCACGGGCCACATAATTTTCCCTTCCCGTATATACCGGAGAATAATGAGCATGAAATATAAATGCATTCAAGAAGAGTTGCTTCCTTCTAAGGTCTCCCTCTGGATCAGGTTAGCGGAGCTTTTAGCATTACAGTGACTTTAATTTCTTTTCCCGTAAATTCCCTGAGGTGGGATTTGCAGAAGATTTTAGACCTGGCTTGGGTGCGCGCTTAAGCTGATGCAGACAGCTGATAAAAATCACCACATATAAGCACATTCTAAGCATTCAAATGAGAGAAGAAAACTTTGATTTCCCCACTCTTTTCTTTCTTGATTACACATAAGTGTTCATCAATTTGCATAGTTACTTATTTACTATGAATAGAGAAGACTCATAGAATCATAGAATGGTTTAGGTTGCAAGGAAGCTTGAAGATCATCATTCCAACCACCCTGCCATGGGCAGGGACACCTTCCACAAGACCAGGTTGCTCAGAGCCCCATTCAGCCTGGTCTTGAATACTTCCAGGGATGGAGCCTCAACAACTTCTCATAGTGCCTCACCACCCTCATAGTGAAGAATTTCTTCCTGATGTCTAATCTAAATCTACCCTCTCCCAGTTTGAAGCCATTACCCCCTGTCCGTGTAAGGTTGTGGCACTCCCTGCAGCCTGAGACCTGGGTGGCTGCATGTTTCTGTGCGAACTCTGTGTGGCTACATCTCTTCTGGCAAGTGCAGAGGACATAGCTTTCTGCCAGGTGGAGACCATAGCTAAGCTCCTTCTCACCAGCTGAACTCACTTCTTGAGCTGGCAGAGCTTTCCTGCACACCCTTCCGCGCAAACCGCCCCACAAACCTACGTGCAATGTCCTGGCTCAGGGAAATACTGAGTTGCTGTTGGACACAACATGAGTTATATTACTGTGACTTGCACAATTTGGGTAAGCGATATTGATAGGATGTTTGTTTGCCTGCAATGTGTAGTAAAATGAGTTCATCTTAGATCTGCTGAAAAGTTTCAGATTCCCATTTGTTGAAGTGTTTTTTCAGCTTCACCTATCTTCTTGCAAAGATATTCTAAAACATACAGAGTTTATGAATGGATGATGAAAAGCACAGCCAAAGCATTTGTTTTACGGGGGCAGATAAGATTATCTTTCCTAACTAATTCAAATGATAGACATTGCTGAAGACTATTTAAAACCACTGTGCAAAGAGTCATAACATCATTAATTATGCTGCAAATACCAGGTGGTGCTTCAAATATGTAACAGTAATGATTAACTCTGAAACTTATCATGTCTAATTTACGTTTTCGAAAGCCAACTGCAGGATTCTCAAATATAGAACATCCGATAAACACAAAGTCTCCATAAACAGAGACAATTTTTCCACTAACCTGTAGTTATAGAAGCCGGTAACACAACTTTTTCATTTTAAATACACCTTGACTCCTGTTCATGCCTCTCTTACCATTATTCTCTTGATAAACTGTCCAAGAATTATTACTAATTATGTCCACAACTAATAAACTACTGGAGAGTGGCCAAACACTGCTTATGTGGCTCCAGTGCTGTTGCTGAGGCCACGTGTCGCAGAAGGAGTGATGCACTTCACTTGTAGAGACAAGCAGCAATACATTTATTGATATAAAACAGGGATTTAACAAAGTTTGATAGTAAATGATACAGTGTTTTAACAAGAGTTGATGGCAAGACACGCTTGGTCTTACTGCATAGAGGGCAGCATCAGACAGAACTGTCAGGGAGACCCTCTCGTTGAGTCATGAGGTTCGCAGAGGATCCCTTTGCCTCCTGAATTTCTTCTCAGAGAGGAGTCTAGGTGCGGCTGGATCCAATCCTAGTCCCAGACTTGGTCAACAGTTTATGTCTAAAGGCTTATTATAGATGCGCAATCAATCCTTTATATCACTTACCTAAGATTTTAAGTTTAGCATGCTACTAGTCACTTACTGAGGATCTGTTGCAATGAGGAATCTCTTAATCTCAAGGAGTAACCTTGAGAGGCGTCCCTACACAAGGGGAGACCCTAGTGTGCAGCCCACTGCCGTGCAGGAGAGCTCCAAAGGCTCTTGGGCTGTTCATTATTTATGGGGGTAAGATGATTGACCTATAGTCATATTTGCATATTGACCACAGTACCGGTATTGTGGTTAGGTGGGCACATTGCTCAAGTTAGCCCTTGGCTATTGTGTTGTTATCTGTCTCCCCAAAACCACGTTAAGCTGGATACAGCCATCATGACTAGGTGCATCCATTATAACCACCACGGTTCGTTATCACTTAAGCAGGGTTATGGGACATAAAGGTTAGGTTGGCGGTGGAACACACCATCACACCACATAAGCATGAGAGAGGGTGTAAATCAGCCCTTCACCTCTGCAGTGGCTGATGGTACTGCTTTTTTCAGTATAACTGTGCCTTTTCTCATGACCGTGTGAGAAAAGTTATGAATTTTATTTAGCGCTTACTTCACCTGCAGCTTTGCCATGCTGTGAATGTGCAGGAGCACTTTCAAAGGAATGTTTGCGTTGGGAACAATAAAATTCATCATTTCCTCTGTGTATGTTGCAACGTTCCTGCTTCCTCCTTGCTGAAGGGTGATCAGTCCTTACTTGTCCACTCTAGAAAGGTGGTTCATGGGCAGTAATTTTCTCCCCATCAGCTTCAGGGTGCCCTGGTCTGGGTGAAGCATGTACTGTTGGAGAGGGATTAGCCATAAGGGACCGCAGAGACTTCCCTGCAGATACCCAGAGAGCTTGCGTGAAGAATCCCACACTGTCTCAAGTCCCATCAAAGAGAAGAGAGTTATTTGTGGATTCAGCTGCCATAATATTAAAACATGACTCTCAGCTAGTTGAAGCTGAGTGTACTCTGTAAGATGAAGTCAGGGTATCAGACCAAGAATGAGCTGGTGAAAAAGGCCAGGAGGAGCTTTCATTCATCTGTGTGGTAGGCACCAAAGTGTTCCTGACACAGCAGGGCCAAAGTATGTTAAAGCTTGAACCCAATGACTGTAAGGCTCATCTTCCTTCATGTGTTTAGCATAATACATAGCACCCAATTTCCCATTGGTTGTGAACTCGTATCACTTATCCATGTTTTATATTTTATCCATGTTTTATGTTTTTATCACTTAACCATGTTTTATCACTTATCCCCATTTTAATTAATTCATACCATTATCTCCATGGCAAGTGCACAAGATATTAGGAAAAAGTTCTTCACAGATAGGGTTGTTAAGCATTGGAATAGGCTGCCCAGGGACGTGGTTGAGTCACCATCACTGGAGGTATTTAAAAGACGGGTAGATGTGGTGCTTAGGGACATGGTTTAGTGGTAGTTTTGGCTGCGTTAGGTTGATGGTTGGACTTGATGATTTTAAAGGTCCCTTCCAGCCCAGACAATTCTATAATTCTATGATTCTATGATTTGCAGTCCAGCCATTAGCAATATCCTGTATTCAACATGGAGGGATCTTCTTCCCGTGGGGGTGGAAACCTCCCAGTTCCTGCAGCCCCTGTGGCACCTCGTCACGCCATCGTTCTGGCACGGGCAGCTCCCTGCGCACTTTTCCAGGCCCTGTGAGTGCCTCCCACCTGGCTGGCTTCTGGGACCATTTGATCACAGCTGAGGCCATCTTTCAAGACTGGGTAGCCACCATTTTTCCTCTACTTCTCACCGCCTCCCCCTCCCAGCACAACTGAATGAGCGCTGCTCCAAGTTACACCCTTTCAGAGGCTGATGCACTGACTGCAAATGGCTGAGACGCACTGAAAGGCATCCACATCCCTCTCTCCCAAAAATGTGACCCCTCAGGGGAGCTGGCAACATGGCACCCTGCCACTGGGACAACATTCTCCAGGGTTAACTCCCTTCCTCCATGTACCCCACTTGCCAGTGGAGGTAGAGAGGGACTGGCCAAGCAGGCGGCTACTCTAATGGCACCAGTAACAGGCAGAGACGATGCTGTGGGATTTCACCCCAGGATGCTACACCAGGCAAGTGCACGTAAAAGAAGGCAAGGAGAAACGCGTAGAAATTATCTCCCACACTTTACCCTGCACTCACCGCTGTTGTCAGAGTGGACTCCTTCGTGCTTTGCATAGGGCCAGCAGTGCTGGCAGCAATGCCGGTGACAGGAAGGGTCTGTCCCCTGCATCATTTCAATGGGGACTGCCAAAGAGCAGTTGGCTCCAGGCACCCTCCGTTTCTGCTTGCTGCTCCAGTCCTGTTGCACCTTTGGAGCAGTCAGTGTAAAATTGTATGATCTAAAGGACCTCAGCCTGCAGTAAAATAAGATTTGAAAGAAAAAGATAAAACTGATAAGGGAAATTCCTACATACCAGTATATAAGAAAAACAGCATTTCTAGGGAGACACAGTATCTTTACTAAACTAGCTGTGAAAACTGGGAAAAGAATAGGCAAGCTTTCTGAAGTTATACAGCATGGATGGGCATGACTTCAGGCCAGATCAGAGGGGCCTGAAATAACCCACATTTTATGAAAAAGACAAGGACGTAAATTCAGAGCTAGAACAGAGCTAAAGAATTACTAGGCACAGAGGAAGCTCACCACAGCAGGGAAAGCTATCTGTGTTTCCCCACATGGTATGTGAGATATTCCTCCCTTGAACTCCCACTGTAACCTGGGCTCCCTCTCATCTACAGCAGAAAGAGGCTTGGGTCTAAGCAATTTGGATCTCACAAATCCGGAGGGGATCGATGACCCTGTGCTTGGATGAGTTATTTTTCCCAGCTGCCTGTCTGTCAAATGTGGAAGGCGGCAAGTAGAAGAGGAGACGTGCTGGTTGCTGCAAGGTACAACCCAGCCCCTCCAGGAGCAGTTACAGTAAGTTCATCTCTCTGGAGTAGCCCCTGTTGAGTTTCACATTGCACAGACATTTTCTTTTTGAAAGGCCCTGTATTACCATCCACAGTTTTATTCTACTTTGATGGGACTCATCCGCCTCGTTTGATCGAGCACTTTAGAAAATTGAACTTGACATTAACTTCCCCTAAAAACCCTGACACTTGGTCCAATCTCCCTTGAGGAAGTCGGTGTAGGTCACATAGGTCCAAAGCCATGGAGGGGTTTAGATGCCTAACACTCAGTGTCAGCCTGGGTCTGTGGCACCCTGTAAATATTACTAGTCTTTCATCTCTTCTCTAACCTTGGGTGCCCAAGGCACCTATTACTGGACAAAAGTCACACACGTATGAGATGTTCAAGCATTCACATAGATCTGTAGTCTCTGGAGTAAATCCTGCTTTCATTTCCAGCCCAGCAGAGCTGCTGAGACCCACAGCAAAGCGTGAATGCAAATGAAGACGCTGTTTGACTCACAACGATTTGTGTCTTGACAGTCAGGGAGCAAACACAACACACATTGCCCCAAATAGTTCCCAATCTACAAAAGCAAACAAACAAAAGCAGACAGAAAGGGCTGGTGAAATGGAAATGGAATAAAAGTATTGCCATGCTCATTAGAAAAAAATGAAGGCCGTTGATACTGCCTGCCTACAAACTTAAGCCGTTTTTTCCAGTAATGATATCTTTCCTACTCTTGTTCAGGATTATATTTCCAAATGTGACAGCTAAGAAGCATTTTTGGGAAATCCCAAATGGAAATACAAGTCATGCTCTCTGAAGACCACTTACGCTGAGTCCAAAATATGCAGGCTGTGGATCTACTGGCTCTGGACTGCACCTCCCAAATAGATCCATCTTGTCCTGCATCTGTCCACGGGCAGCAGTGATTTGGCCTAGGACCACAAGGTTTCTAGACATACCAGTACATCTGTAGCAAGGGCAATGGCTCAAACAAGGTCCTCCTTCCATCCAGAAAAAACTTCTATATGGAAACGTTTCTGGAAAGCCAACTGTGACACAAATAGCACCTCCAGATCTAGAGCTGCTGAAAACTAAAAGCCAGAAAAGGTTTCCCCACATAAAGACCACTGTTAAATTCAGGCTCCGTATGTAAATGAAACACAGCTGTTGGGTAAGTCTGCTGTTTAATGAAAAATATCACGGTGTATTGAAGCCTTCTGAAGAATATTCATGAACTTATCACACTGACTTTCTTCAAATAAAATGACATTTTAGAAGGGACTGTACAGCCAGACTAAGCAGAGAAAAACCAATATAAACACATGAGATAAAAGCAGATCTGTGTGTACATATGAGGTAAAGAGAGATGTCGCCCTTGTAATCATCTCTCATAACCAGATGATGCCCTAAGTCAGTCTGAGGAGTCAGTCAGCATTTTGGACTCTGGGGGTTTCTCCCTTGGAAGGTGGACCCAAGGAGGCATTTAATTGCCAAAATGCTGTCTAATTATGAAGAATAGACACAGAGGCTCTGTATCCCTGCATATCTGACATCTCCGATTACCTGCTTTTTTATTAGATATACCAAGAGAGCCACTGGATTGCAGTGGGTGGGTTACTGGAGAGGGGGAGGAGAAGGCGAAGGCAGCACTGGCCCTTGCCAGGGCAGTCCAGTGCTGTCTCGGTGCGTGACAGGGACTGTGCATCCCTCCTTCACGCTGCTGCCACATCTAGTCCTGAAACAAATCCTCCTTTGGCTTTCCAAATGATCCATGTTTGGGGCAGAGGCTCCCATCGCTTTGGCTGTCTGTGGCTTTCCGCATTTCTGACCGGCGAGGGGCAGCTGGTGTGCAGGGCAGCAGCCGCAGGCAGGATCCACCTGCCCCCAGGTACAGCAACTACGTGCACTTCTCTTGAAAATGATGTTCTTACAAAGGCAAGATCAAAAAAACAAGAATGCTGTTCAGGCAGAATAATCAAGGTGAAAGGACAACTTCAAAAATAGGAAAGTAGCAAGAAAGCTAGGGAGTACACCAGCAAGCAAAATGTCCAGAATAGAAAATTAGGCAATCAAGGTGTCAGAGCAATCAGCTGAGGCCATGGGCATGATTGCCAGAAGGCACCACCCCATAAGCCTGAAGGGTCCAAGGCCCTCGGCAGATGGGAACTGCCACGGCTCCACTCAGGCCAAGCTGGGGGCTTGCCCATTTGTTCGTAAATCCTACACACTGCACACTGATGTTCATCTGACAGCATTTTTAAAGCTGAAATCCCAGTTTTCTCCATGTCTTTTAGAGAAGAGGTGTTAGGCTTTATACCTGTTTGTTAAAAAAGACCAGGCAAAGCTTAAAAACTTAAGCATTGGTACAGGCAGGAAATACACCTTGTTCAAAGGGCATTCGGCTGTTCAGAAATCAAGAGAAAATTTCCATGTTCTTAGTCCCTCCTTTGAAATGTGTTGCTTTTTTCCCTTATATCTTTCTTGAAAGGGAGATGAGAGATTTTAGGTATTGTCTGCAGTTCTCCTTTTCATGCAAATACTTCCTACTCCCTATGTTTATTTTCCATTTACTGAAGCAGGATATAATTGCAGTTATTGTTTGTTTAAACAGGATAAACATACAATGTACCATGTAACATTATGTACACTATAAATGCTATACTATAAGTAACATTTATTATTTCCCTAGAATACATGTGTCATACCTTAACTTCAGCCCCAGGGGTTAGTTTCTAGCAACTTGCTATAATTGTGTAGAGTGAGTGTTCAGTAGGGGGAAGGACCTTGCAAAGGCAGGATGGAGCCCACTTGCAATCACAGCTCTTAAGAGCTGATGGAGGTTTGACTGATTGAAGCAACTCTGAGGAGTTTAATGGTTATGGGACCACTGAAAAGGCAGCGCCTCTTCTCCAAGCCCAGATTTTATTATGTATTTGGATTTATTATTCATTGTGCATCACCATGAGTGCCGACAAATCTGCAGTCCTTATTGCTTCACGCATTTCAAAAATGAGCTAACCTGCGCTCCTGCACTTTACTCCTGGAGTCCCAATGTTGTAGGAAGAAGATGTAGTTTGGGAAGGAGCCATAAAAAAGGCAGCAAAACAAGACCCACAGCAACTCTGTCTACCGACTCCTACGATGTTATGCAGTTCTGACCATCATTTGTCTTTTTAACTTGGTCAAATTCTCTTTGTAAAAGCAAATCCTATGAACAAAGAAATATTGCTGTTCTCATTGCATTGGTGCACATGTTGAGAGATAGATCACATTTGTTATTGTTCAGTCTTATACATTACTTACTCCATTTCATCAATAGCTGTGCCAGTGCACACAGGAACAAAAATAAATCCTGATGAACACTGCAATGACAGAAACCAGTTGTACTGAAGTGTGGGACATGCTCCAAGCAATGAAGAATGACTGAGGGAAACCAAGCAAAAATGGCAAATGCTTACTAATAGACCCAGAAATGATCCATGAACATGTGGAAGAACCCACCTCTACTAGAAAAGCACTAAAGGAAGGAATTTCAGGGCTCCTTCCTGCTCCAGAAAAGCCACACAGGCACTTTGAACTTAGATCAGGACAAACTTACAATGATTTGCAGAATCTTGCAGTGAGTCAGAGATGGTTCACAAATGACCAGTAGACAGCAGGTACAGTTTCCCCATCACTGAAACACCCAGCATTTCACCATGGGCTCCCCAGAGGCAGGATCACATAATCTCAGAATCACAGAATGGTAGGGGTTGGAAGGGACCTTTGAAGATCAACTAGTCCAACCCCCCTGCCAAAGCAGGTTTGCCTACAGCAGGTTGGACAGGATCGCATCCAGGTGGGTTTTAAATATCTCCAGAGAAGGAGACTCCACAACCTCTCTGGGCAGCCTGTTCCAGTGCTCTGCCACCCTCAAAGTAAAGAGTTTTTTCCTCATGTTGAGATGGAATTCCCTGTGTTCCAGTTTGTGCCTGTTGCTCCTTGTCCTCTCACTGAGCACCACTGGAAAAAGAGTCTGGCCCCATCTTCTTGACACCTACCCTTTAGATATTTATAAGCATAGATAAGATCACCTCTCAGTCTTCTGACTAAAAATGAAGCTACCTATTTAGGTCAGGCTCTGCCAACTTCCTGTATATGCTTTGCTGCCATAGGAAAGATATTGTGCTCTGTTTTCCTGAGTCTGATGTGGGTTTTTTTTCTGTAACTTATTGTCTATTCTATTAAACAGTATATTAAACAACTTCCAGTTTGTGCCCATTGCCCCTTGTCCTGTTGCTGGGCACCACTGAAAAGAGCCTGGCCCCATCCTCTTGACACCTGCCCTTTAGATATTTATCAGCATTGATGAGATCCCCTCTCAGTCTTCTCTTCTCCAGGCTAAACAGACCCAGGTCTCTCAGCCTTTCCTCATAAGAGAGATGTTCCGTTCCTTTGATCATCTTTGTAGCCCTTCGCTGGACCCTCTCTAGTAGTTCCTTGCCTGTCTTGAACTGGGGAGGCCAGAACTGGACACAGTACTCCAGATGTGGCCTCACCAGGGCAGAGTAGAGGGGGAGGATAACCTCCCTCGACCTGCTGGCCACAATGTTTCTAGTGATATTAAAAAGATGATATTGCTTTACATTTAAGAATCCAGTTCAGTAAAGCACTTTAGCAGATACTCAATAGCAAACAGACAAACCAAGCACATGTTGCTGCCCAGGGAAGCTAAATCTGCCCCAGGCCGTGTCGCAAGGCACTGCCCTCTCAGCAGCACAAATACAACTGTTGTGCCTCCAGCTGCCAGCTCTTTCTTCTCCATCCCCAGGGTTCCCAGGACTTCACGTAAAGACCAGTGCTAAAGCGTGAGCATGAAAGGAATCCCTTTTGGTCTTCTATCAAAAATCCACCCTGGCTCGCCTTGCTTTATTGCATGCTGTCATTCCTGTGATTGCTCCTTCTGGTGTAGCTCCATTGTCTTAAAATAGACCGGCTCTGAAAGGGCAGTCATTAGAGTCAGCAGTTTATTTTGAACGGAGAGAAGTACCAGGCATTTCAGGAGCCCGACAGCTTCTTCTTTTCAACCCTGCGATCAAGACAAATCTGAGCATATTTCAGTGCCGAACATCTTTCTTGCTGAACTGATGCTCTCGTCATTTTCCTTTCATGTTTCCAATTAGATGAAAGAATTTTGCACAGGGTTTCCTGTAATGACATTTATTGTCACATCTTTTGTATATGGGCACCTACCTATGAGCTGTGCAGCAATGACATGAATGTAAAACCGAGCCTGAATATTGCAGGCTCAGATAATTAATGTAGTATGAAAGAGTCTTTCCTTAGGAGTCTTTCCATCTCCTATACTCTGTGCCAGGAAGTTTTGTCCACTGTGGTGTAATCTTGTTTGTCATGGTACTTCCCACAGTAGGAAATAAGTGTCCTAAGAATTAATAGGAATCTTAAGGAGATTAAGTCATTAGGGCCTTTGCTAAGTGAACACAGCATTATTCACACGCTTAGAATTTAGCGTGTGCTTAAATGCTTTCAACAAGTGCAGCTGAAGGAAGGAGACATCTCAGCCAAACCCATGCTGCATAATTAGAGGTGAAACAACTCTATGCCCCTTCCAGGGCACTGAGATAAAGATGACCTGCTGTCTCACCCCAGCTTTCTGTGCATGCATATGGTTTCAGTCCCGGCCTCCCGTATGTCCTTTTGCAATACTCCCTCTCACTCCTCAGGTGCTGTTACAGTCACTGCTGATGTATTTTGTGAAAAACAAAGTAAAGCACTTTTACTGAAGCAGAGGATCTTCCCTTCCCTGGGCTGGTTTCATCTTTTTGTCTCCAGTTCACCCCACTACGTCATTTCCAACTAGCACTTTAAAAGAAACTTTGCTCGGAAAGCTATTTTTAAAATACTTTTCCTTTTTAAGGTTGTTGCTGCTCAGGTAATTTTCCTTATCACTATGATGTTGACTCAGAGCAGCGCTGAGCAGAGGGAGGGAAGGAAGCAAGGACACCAGATCAGTACCAGGACTTCTCTGCGCCCCAAGGACAAGTCAATTATATCTTCCAGCCATGCCTTGGGGAGAGTCCGTAAAAGATGTAATAGCAAAGTGTTTCCTTTTAGTTGTGAAGACAGAAACTTCTCCAACCTAGCAGGAGATTTTTAAGCGTTTGTGCTGTAGCAGAGCTGTAAATAAAAGCAGAAAAGCTTCCACACCTGCAGATTACTTTGCCCACAGTTCAGCTCCTGTAAATGGCACAGGAACACAGAGCGGTGACGGTCTGCTTGCTGCCACGCTTTCTGCATGGTAGCACATGAAGATACAATGCAAAGGGTGGATTCACCCGAACCTTAGAAGCTACTTAGAAAAAAACAGAAGACTTCTTGGAAAAGGTTTGCTGCTTTTGTATCTGCTTCCATTGTGATGACTTCTGAGCCTGAACACTTGCTCATGATTTTTCCTGTCTACTAACTCCCTATTTTTCCTCAGCTACCATCAGAAGTTTGTGCCAGTGTCATTTGGCAGGCCTGGCCCTTGGAGGGAGCTGTTCCTTCTCCTGACGACAGCTGCCATGGCCTCTTCCGCTGCCAAGGCTTTTCAACATGTGAAGACGAGGAAACTGGCAGCAGCGTTGAACAAGATTTGTCCTGCAGCTCATCATTGCAGAATCACAGACCCACATAGGCTGGAAGGGGTCTCCAGAGGCCACCTGTTGCGACCCCTGCGTAAAGATGGGCCAGTGAGAGCAGACGAGGGGGAGTGGCTTCAAACTGGAAGAGGGCAGGTTTAGATTGAACATTAGGAAGAAATTTTTTACTTTGAGGGTGGTGAGGCACTGGAACAGGTTGCCCAGAGAGGTTGTTGAGGCCCCATCCCTGGAGGTGTTCAAGGCCAGGATGGACATGGCCTTGGGCAACCTGGTCTAGCAGGAGGTTTCCCTGCTTATGGCAGGGGGGTTGGAACACGATGATCTTCAAGGTCCTTTCCAACCTAAACCATTCTATGATTCTGTGATAACTCCGGGAAAAGAAGTAATAACCTTATACATGTCCAGAAAAGTGGGCTAAAAAAACCAGGGATTATTGTACTGCCTTTACAGGTACCGGGGGCAAATGAGAGCAACAAAGGGACTGTCACCAACACGGCGGTGGTGTGAGGGGTGCTGCACTAAGACTCTCTCCCACTTAAACTTCCAACGATGAGCCGTCAGCCAGCGCTGCCACAGCAGTCCTACCTGCGTCCACCTCTGCACTACATCGGTCTGTAACCCCTGATGGTGAGGTCTCAGTCTGATCAGGAGCACCAGGTAGTCCATGTTTAATTAAAAACCCATCTACTTTTAATGCTCAAATATTAATTTACAGTTGTTAGTAACATCGGAGGGGTCTAGGGTGAAATGTACAGTATTCAGGGTGGGTGGTGAATCAATCATTGAACTGCCTTATGATTTTAGGAAGCCGTTCATCTGCCTGCAGTGTTTTCTTCCAAGGATACCCTATTGAATTTTCTTTTTTTCTTTTTCTGTTTCTTTTTTTTTTTTTTTTTTTTTTTTTTGACTGGAAGGACAATAAGTACTCACAATCTGTTCCTGCTCATTGTGCTTCTGGTAGCCAAAAAAATACACCAAAAATACCATTCATCTGTGCATAAAGATTACTAATGGTATTGCACTGCCTGTAATATTTTATCAGAACAAAATTTAAGTAGGTCAAGAAGCTCATACAAACAAAGATGCTCTCAAAGTTAGTTCTCTTTGGAAACAGGTACTTTTTGCTAAGAGTTACCTGCTTTCTAGTTCTCAGCTTATGAGATCAAACAACACGATGGCAAAGGGCCAGGCAGGGAACAGTCCAGTACAGGCAGCAGTGAGGAGTAAAACAACACCCTGTGGAGCCAGGCAGAGACTGACATTTTGATTATCAATGCCAGAGACAAAGTCCTACTTCCCGTCGTATGTGATATACTGCTGCTTTAAGCACAAATGTTACTGAATCTCTTGGATTAAAGAAGATTTTCAAAAAATGTGCATGGGAGAGGCAGATTCAATAGGTGGCATTTTCATCCTGACTTGGTATTAGGGACAGAGGCTGATGGAATGGTTTTCTTAGCCCTGGTTGCACAAGGAACACGGCCATGTCCCCAGCCCTGTGCATATAGCTCCTGTATGTATCCCTCTTCAGCCTGCACCTTCCTTCTAGCAACCTTGAGTGAAAAAGTGACGTGCATTACAGTTTAAAGCAGTTGCAGCAATATTTAGGGGAAATGGAGCCCTTCGAAATAGCATACAACCATCCACCTTACTGGCATTCATTTTGGAAATGGGTCATTTTTATGAATGAACAGTGATTCATAAAGCCTGATCCAAAGCTTACAGAAATCAAGGGGAACATTACTTTGGGTTTCACTGGATTTGGGTCAGCTAAAGGCTTTTGCACACATCCATTGAGAGCATGGAGCAATTAAAAGCTTATCTGCAAAAATTGGGTGTATGAGATCCTGTTCTAATGGATTGCTGCTTGCCCTCATAAGTCTGCTGCCTGCTTTCCTGCCTGAATAGTAAAATGAACCTGATGGATTAGCTACTATAAGAAGTATAAATACTCTCCATGAAAAAATAAAGCCTGCCGTTCCCTGATGTTTTCTGTTGCTGAATCCTCTAATAATTGAGACTGCTCTGCCAAGAAAAATTTGCAGGCTCCTTGGCAACTTATTGCAGTATCTGAAAGGCTACCCGATACCCGCTTGCCAGAACCTTTAACACCAACTCACAGTGACCTCAGAAATTACATAGGCAACGAGCAGATTTGTGTGTGTTCATCCTATTAAAATTATTGCTGCAATAGAAGGACCATCTGTCCATTTAATGGGAGAATCTGCTTTAAAATCACCTAACTCTCTTCTCAACTAAATATGTATATAATTTGTTCCTTTCAAAAAACAAAGAGAAAGGGCTTTCCCCCCTCTTCCCAGAAAAAAAAAAAAAGGACTAAGGAGATCCATTTCTGACACCATTCGTAGAATCATAGAATGGTTTAGGTTGGAAGGAACCTTGAAGATCATCTAGTTCCAACACCCCTGCCATGGGCAGGAACACCTCCCACTAGACCAGGTTGCTCAAAGCCCCATCCAACCTGGCCTTGGACACTTCCAGGGATGGGGCATCCAGAATTTCCCTGGGCAACCTGTTCCAGTGCCTCACCACCCTCACAGTAAAGAATTTCTTCCTAGTATCTAATCTAAATCTACCCTCTTTCAGTTTAAAGTCATTCCCCCTCATCCTATCACTACATGACCCTGCAAAAAGTCCCTCTCCAGCTTTCCTGTAGGCCCCCTTTAGGTACTGGAAGGCCGCAATAAGATCTCCCCAGAGCCTTCTCGTCTCCAGGCTGAACAGCCCCAACTCTTTTAGCCTCTCCTCATAGAAGAGGTGCTCCAGCCCTCTGAACATCTTTGTGGCCCTCAGATCATCTTTGTGGCCCTCCTCTGGATGTGCTCCAACAGGTCTGTGTCTTTCCTATGTTGGGGACTCCAGAACTGGATGCAGTACTCCAGGTATGGTCTCACCAGAGCAGAGTAGAGGGGAATAATCACCTCCTTTGACCGCTGGCCACTCTTCTGATGCAGCCCAGGGTACGACTGGCCTTCTGGGCTGCAAGCGCACATTGCTGGCTCATGTTGAGCTTCTCGTCAATCAGCACACCCAGGTCCTTCTCCTCAGGGCTGCTCTTGATCCATTCTCCGCCAAGCCTGTATTTGTGCTTGGGATTGCCCTGACCCAGGTGTAGCACCTTGCACTTGGCCTTGTTGAACTTCATGAGGTTGGCATGGGCCCACCTCTCCAGCCTGTCCAGGTCCCTCTGGATGGCATCACTCCCCTGCCTGCCAACCATGCCACACAGCTTGGTATCATTGGCTAACTTGCTGAGGGTGCACTGACCCCACTGCCCATGTCGCCGACAAAGATGTTGAACAGCACGGGTCCCAGTACTGACCCCTGAGGAACACCACTTGTAACTGGTCTCCACCTGGACGTTGAGCTGTTGACCACAACTCTTTGAGTGTGACCGTCCAGCCAGTTCTTTATCCACTGAGTGGTCCATCTGTCAAATCCATGTCTCTCCAATTTAGAGACCAGGATATCGTGCAGGACAGTGTCAAACGCTTTGCACAAGTCCAGGTAGATGATGTCAGTTGCTCTTCTCTTGTCCACTACTGCTGTATCTCCCTTGTAGAGGGCCACCAAATTTTTCAGGCATGACTTGCCCTTGGTGAAGCCATGTTGGCTGCTACCAATCACCTCCTTTTTTACCACATGTCTTAGTAGTGTTTCCAGGAGAATCTGCTGCATGATCTTTCCGAGCACAGAGGTGAGACTGACTGGCCTGTAGTTCCCCGGGTCTTCCTTTTTTCCCTCTTTGAAAATAGGGGTTATGTTTCCTCTTTTCCAAACAGCAGGAACCTCACCAGGCTGCCACAACTTCTCAAATATGATGGATAGTGCCTTAGCAACTTCATTTGTGAACGTTTGTGGACATTCTTTTGTGAATGGGACATTTTGTCCTGTTTTCCTATGCTGTAGCACTGTTAGCATCAGTGGGTTTGATTGGTCCTGATTTACCCCAGTTCAGTGGAGACCAGACCCACTGAGGGCTGAGCCTGGAGTACATTTAATGACAACTGCATTGAATGGTCCTCTTATCCCCTAAGGATATCCCAGACTGACTCACAGGGGATTACTAGACCAACAAAGGGGACATTAACATTGATCGGGCTAATGGAAGAAAAGTTACAACTGTGAGCCCACGCTCTCCTCAGAAGATGCTGTTTTGAACCTGTCAATCAGAGAAGATATGAGCAGGACTTTCTGCTGCAGATCCCCTGTATTTGAAGGCAGCAAGGCTATATCTTTATTTACGTCAATATAGGTCAGGGTCAGATACCCCAAAGGGAAATCGGTGCTTCACAGTTTGTATCCATTGATGCAGAGCCTCTTATCTGCTTCCCTGAATCAAGGTGGCCTCATCCAGGGTGCCCACTGGGAGCCAGTCCTGCTTTGTACCCTCCCCAGTGCATGTACCAAACCTCTTCTGGGTGCGCATCAGTCTCCAGAAGGCAGCCTGTACTACCAAAAATCTTCTGCTGAAATGACATAAATAACACTATTGTTAAGATGAATGGCCAGTCTGGACAAGTCTTTAAGAATAAAAGCTGCTCTGAAATATATGGTAGGCACCCGCAAGATGTTTTCTGGCTTCTGTTTATCTTCATTGTGTGCAGAGGTGCTTATTACCATTTGCATACAACTTTAGCTTGTCAAACTGTAATTTGTCTGCTTCCCAAATTAAAATGGACAATGGGAATATGGCCATTTTCCCAGCTCATAGTGCAATGCCGGCCATGTGTTATGGAGACTGTTGATCCTCTAATCACGCAATAATGTAAATGGCTGGGAAGAAAAAGTATAATTAGCTCATTAAGAAAACAGAAAATCTCTCCTGTCGGGCCAGACCTGATTTAGCAATTTCATTATTCATGTCCAGCCAGGCAACACAAAGTGCAAACTTTCTTTTTATTTGGTTGTAGCCTACGTAAGGCATATGAAAACCTCAGATGCAAAATTAAATGACATGTATTAGGCTACTGTGTAAGTAAGGCTTGGTTCCAGTTATTACTAAGCTCTTTTTTCAGTTTTAGATCTATGATCCCAACCTCAAAGAGCTATCTGGGTTGATGCAGATGCTGCCTCCTGTCAGGTTGTCCCTGTGGCTGCAGCACCTGCTCCATACATCACCTTGCTCCTTGGGCTCGCTGCTCCTCGTCCTCCCCACACCTGCCCACAGCACTGGTAGTTCAAAAGGATGCAACACCCCCAGCTCACATCCCCACGAGGGGTAAAGTAAATACAGGAAAAGCTTTTAGTAACCCCTCCGTGCATAGCCTGGGCAGATGTCAGAATAAGCATTATTGACAAATATATATTTTATTTCAGTGAAACCTGAAAAGTGTTAGGTCTGACCATTCTCTTTTTGAACACAGACAAAGATGAAAGGAGTAGAAACCCCACATTTCAGCTGAGACCCACACTTGCTTTTCTACAAAACATCCAGTTATGATTCTTTTAGCTGGTCAAAATTCAGAATTTTGATATGCTGGGTAATTCTGACATGTAAAAGGAAAAATAACCAAGTGTCTTGAAAAATATTCAACTGAAATTGAGTTTTGTTGAGCAGTGGGACCTTAACAAAAATCTTATGCTCATTACTTTCCCTCCTTTTCCGCTAATAGAGATGTCTTCCTACAGAGTGTTTCAATTTCCCTGAACAGGAATTTCCTAACAGTGAATAATGGTCTGCCAGAAAACGTACAACCAATTTACCAATTTTAATAACACCAAAGTAAAAGTATCTTTCCAGCAGAAGACCAAGGTTATTTCTGCCCTCAGCTTTCCCGCAGAAGAGGAGTTTTTTGCACTGTTGTGTACCTTAGGGCTGTGCACACAATGCCAGGTATTTTGATGGAAATGCCTCTCTGCTGCGCTAATTCTGGTGGAGCTTCTGCAGTCAAGGTCTGTTCAACCCTTGATCTTCACACTAATCTAACTAATCATCACATCAATGAGTGATATGGAAACCTCTCACTGGGCACTTGTTTCAAAGGTAGAAATTCCAATCTTTTATTTGTCTTCTGTCTGTGCAGGAAGAATAACACTGCCACTGACTGAGCAGTGGGGGCCACTGCTTTTAATCCACTGTGCAGAGGGAGCGGAGGCGTGTAATGCAGGTATAGGTCAGGGCTCCTCTCCTCTCATTAATATTGGACTGCTTAATGATTAGCTATGCTTGGTCAAATGAGAATTACCTAGTATTAGTGAAGCACCTTCATCTGACAAGCCACAATTCACTGAATGCAAATGGGGCTATGGTAAAACTGTCAATAAAATCCTCCTGCTAATATCAGATTAAAAGCTCTGAGCATCAGGAGGCCGTGGTAAAAGACAAGAAAAATGTTTCCCACCATCCAGGGATAACAGATGAGGCAGCAGATGCTGCCATAACAACTGAGGGAGTGCAATATTTTAGGTAGGCAAGTGGTACACCTTGGTGGGAAGAAAACAGAGCAAGTGAACCTGCTGCCAGAAGGTTCAGGAACATCTGCAGACCCTGGTATGTGGTACTAAGACATCCTCCCCCCTGTGAAACCCCAGCTTTCAGACCTTACCCTCCCATCTCGGTTCCTCACAATCTTCAAAGAGCAATTGGATTGTTCACATATTTGCATCAAATTTGAAAGAAGCATTATGTGAACATCAGGAACTGAAGGAAAAATATGTCAGTGTCCTTGGAATAAATAAATGGCCCAGAGGATGGCTTTTTTGGCTTTGCAGCTCACCTGCATCCCTGTACACTGCAGGCAGGTCTTTTCTTGAACCAAGCATGAGAGCTAACAGTGACTGTGTCAAAGAACCCTCCAAGAACTCCTGAGAAGATCGCCAGCTCCAAGTCATGATCCAGACCCCCAAAAATCAGGAGGCAATCCTTAAAAAATTTCGAAATAAATAATTTTTCATACTTTTTGTCTCTTTTCTGTGCCTTCACAGCAGACGTTACCAAGCAGTTCTCTGCAGTTCCATTGCATGTCACATCTCACAGTCACATCTTGGGGGTGGAGGAGTTAATTGTGTGACCACAATTTGACTGGATAATCATAAGATTCGTTGAACTAGGACTTCAGGAGAAATGCTGCATGCCATTCTAGCTTCATGATAACACGGAGTTGGGAACACTGTTGTGCTATCTCTGGGCAACAGAGCGTTTGGGCAGGAATAGCTCTGCACGCCCACAGCAGGCGACAGTGTCAGCAATTTCTTTAAGAAGTAGAGAGCGATTTTTGTATTACAAGGGACCACGTCTGGCAACTTTCTCAACCTTCCGTAAACATCAACTCTTATTTCATCCTAAGCTGAGTTTCAAAATGTCTTTAAGAAATGGATTCAGCTTGCCCACTGCAAAATGTCACCAGCCCCTAGCCTACGGTCCACGCCAAGCACTGAACCCTGCGAGCCAGCTGTCCCAGGGACACACACAGCAGAGCCACCTCTGGGGGCGTCTGTTCCAGTCTTCTCGCAAGAGTTTCCCTCTGGGGCCGTGCCAGGGTCTGCCATCTCTGCTGGGAGCACTTCTGTGGAGATCTACCTTGTTCAGTAACATCAGCTCGTCTTTCTTCTGTCCCTGCTTGTTGGCGAATTTTTATGGTACCCCTTGAGGCAGCTCCAGGAGAGGTATTCCCACCAGCCGGACAAACCCACCCTCCTCAGGCTCTTTACAGGAAGCTCTAACCCTGCCTTTAATCAGCATCAGTACCTAGAAATGCTGAAATGTCGTGGTCTGTTGTGGAGAACCAGGTCACCTCCCGGTAATCTCTCTCTGTCATGAGGAGTACGGGTGAATACAGAGCAGCGCTCCACACCTCAACGCTTCCCGCATCTGCAGAGGTATGAAAGGCAAAAGTTCAGAGGGGGGTTTCTAGAAGCCCTCTGCCCTCTTTGAGGAATTAGATCGTCTCTGTGGCTCATAACGTTTTACAATATTAGTGTAGAAGTCCTTAAAGACCAGCAGCATTGCATTTGCTGTCAGATCACAGCTAAGCAGAAAACACAGCAGGCGAAGGACTCCCCGCTGAGCCCTAAAGCCGCGTCTCGTATTTGCAGTGAGTTTACCAAATCAAATCACAGAGTAATTTAGAGAAACTGAAAGCTGTGTAAAGTCTCGCAGGCAATACTTGCTCTCAGATGCAGTGGAGCATTTCGCATTTGGCTCCGAGTGAGGAAGGGGTGTATACGACGGCACTGCAGGCACGGCTCCAAAGAGCAGTGCAAAGCAGGTAATAAAAGTGCACCAAAGCGCCAGGAAAAATACATCCTAAGTCAGCTGAGTGCCTGAGCTGAGAAATAGACTCCATTTACCAGGTACAGCCAAGTCTGGCACTGCAATTGCAGGTAAAATAGTCAGCTAGAGAAACAAATAGGCTCCTGCTTGAGAGATTTGCAAATCACGTCCCCAATCTGCAGCCAGCCCAGCAAGCTAAATTGGATTTGGACTTGCTGAGAAATCTTTAGAGAAATTATGCTTTCTTTTATTTCCCTGTGGATATATATTTTCCCTGCTCTACCTCCCACGGTCTACCAAGAGGACAGATAAGAATGATTGTCAATGAAGTGTGATGTTGTGAGCAACACGGGAAAAGGAAGCTGCTGCCTCAACAGTTACGCTGATGTGCGCCTGTGAACTCCCTTCAGATGTGAGCGTAACAGCGCTCTAAGGTTGTTCATTTTTGCATTAAAATTTATCGTGTAACAAGACTTACAACAGAAGTTTTCAAATCAGCCTCTGATTTTGGGCAAGTTCAGTTGCTTGCTTTTGATAAACATTGGTACATCTCACTGGGTTGTTTTTCTATGACGGGTTGTTTTTCTGTGACAGGTTCTGGACAGTAAAAGACCCCGATTCAGGATGCATTTTGATCGCCAACTGCACATGCCAAAAATCAGAAACACCCAAAAGGAAAAATATTAGGGAACATTTATTAAGTTATTTTGTTTTCTAATCACAGGCTTTGGAAGAAAAATAGCAAGAGAAACTACATGGTAATGTTCCTTGACAAGCAATGCTATTACCAGCGACAAGGAGATATTATTTATTGACCGTAGCCAGAATGAATAAAGCTGCTCTTAAGTGGCTCTGCTGCCTTCTTCCTGATACAATAGCACTTAATAACAGTAGATGGTTGCTCAAATCTTCCTAAGGCTACCTGAAAGAAAGGCTGTGTTTTGTCACCTTTCTGTGCAAGACCATATAGGGGAATGACAAGAAGATCTGTAACGCTGTGTTAGTAGCGGGTAGGGACTCCCTGTTTCAAGTTGAGTTTTCTGGGACCAGCTTAGTACAGTCAGCCAGAATTAAAATGGATTGAGGGAGAGGTTGGACTGCTGAAACACAACAGTGGCATCACCTGCTTCAGGGGAGGACCTGCGGCTTGGAATTTCAAAAGTACCTATTTAAGGTCCATTAAAATCCACAGAAATTTATGTTGATCATCTAAAGTTGCAGACCCTTTCTGCAGAGGTACCTTGACATTAACTATCAACAACTCCTCCTTACTTTTTGCTGCAATTAAATGCGGACTGATTTAGACAGGGATTTGTCTGCATTTGCTGGTAATTATATTGTATTTTTGTTCCTAATTTATCTAACAGCATTCTGTAAATTTAAATTAAAACAAGATAGATTATTCTTTTAAATGGAAATTTCATAGTCAAGTTACCATGACGAGAAACTGAAGGTAATGGTGCTTTCTACTTAGATCAGATGTCACATTGCCGAGCAAGATGAAACATCACATGGCAATGAACACGCAAAAAGAATTTGTTATTGAACTGTCAGTCTCCTATTTCTTGTGCAGTTCCTAACTCACAAGGCCACATTTTAACCATTTATGCCACAGAGGGTTGTAGGCAAAGTCCAGCGACAGCCTTTGCTCAGCCGGAGGAACAACTCCTCTTCCTCCTGGCCTCTCACTGCTGGGGCTCAGAGACATCCCCTGCACTGCTCCAGATGATCCTCCAGCAGCTCCTTCTCAGAGGTGCCGGAGGCTGTGAAATCCCTGCAGACGATGTGGGAGCCTTTTTGGTGTGAAGTTATGCCCAAGATGAAACTCCAGAGGTAGTTCCTCGCTCCTCTTCATTTCTCTCCTCCATTTCTTTCTGCTTTTTCCCCTTTCAGCTTTTACTGCCGTTCCCTCTCTATTTTTTCCTTATGGGTCTTTTAATCTTTACATAACAATTTCCCTGGAAATACCATGACAGCTTTGGCATTTTAGTCAGCAGAAATCTGTGAGGCAATAACCTTGACTGTTATAAACAAGAAAGCATGAAGGAGACAGATAATTTCATTTGCATATTTCTCCATTTTGCCCAATACTCTAATAATAGGGTCCAACAGAAAGTAAATATTTTGTGCTTTCCAACCTGCCGATGCATTGTACAAAATTTATTGAGCTACACTGCATCAACTTTTTGGAAGAGTGTAAAAATAGTATTTGCCTCATTCCAAATTAATTTCTGAGAGAAAAGAGTTATGATGGACTAACAATGTGTTATGAATCATGACATCTACTCATTTAATGTCTTTTGCACTGCAAATGTATGCCATGTAATTGCAGATATGCAAATATAAAAATATGGTAAAAGAAAGTTTCCTTCAAACATACCAAATGTGAGAGGAGACAATAGCTCATTGCAGGTTACAGAAATACCAGCTGCAAAAAGAAACAATAAAGACAAAGGCTGTGTCCAATATTAACCGTGAACCTGAAGGTCTGCCAAGCCCAGGCAGCCTGAGGTCACTTAAAATTTAATGGCACTCCCCTGAGAAAGTCTCAACGAGCCAGCTGTCCCCAGGCAGCTTCCAACACGGGATGCCACCTACTACAGGAGTGCTGTTCACCTGCCATGGACACTGCACGGCAGTCTGTGCACACCCCGCCTGACACCTGCAGGGGAAAACGATCGTAAACATGAAGCATAACTCTGGGGAAGTTAACAGGTTTGGGAGAGGGCTATTCCATGAGCATAGGAAAATACCCTCAAAGCTTACCTTACTGGAGTAGTGATGAAAGACCCATCCCCAAAGAAATTCTGGGAGTAGTTTTCATCAGATGTAGCCAGTTCCATTTGCCCCCAGATTAGTGCAATATTTAAAAGATGCTAAAACATTTGATGTATACCAGCACAAGGCTGAGCTAATGTTTTTGTGTTAACAGGTGATGCAAGATCCTCTACAACCCATGTCATGTAAGAAACTAACCTTCAGCATAAGCCACAGGATTTACAGATGAAATATAAAGCTCTGGATCTAGCTCTTGAATTCCAACACAGTGTTTGGGGTCAGCAGTGATTTGCCATCTGAATGTAACACCATTTGGTTTAAAAGTGACAAAGTGAGACTGACCAGCCAGAACAAGGCACTTGGAAAATATTTCCATTATGAAAACAATGGATTAGGGTACTTTTTGGTAATAATTTCACACTGGCACCACCTTAGAAACTTCACTTTCTCTCCACTGAAGTGGCACTCCTATTCTCTGAGATGAAGGATTTAGGGGAGTTTCTGGGTCTGAAATTATTCTGCAAGGCTCAGATCACTGCAAGTAATGGTTTGGGAGGCATTTAAAATGCTTTTGAAGAAACACCTTCAATTCACAAGCTCTAGGATACCCTGAGAAGCAATGACATAAGAAAAGGAATAAAATAGTGAGATATTCTGTGAAAACATGGAGGTATAGAGAGAAAACCTTAGTGTTTTGCACTATGGGAGTAGACCAAGATTTCTTTATTTGTTTGACCCTGAATTCCAAACAGCGTCGTGCTGTCAGCTTTCACTGCCAGCTTTTAAAGCCCCAAGATACCAAAGCATCACGCACAAATCACACGGCAAACACTCAAAAGCACCAAAATTTCTTTGTCCTGGTGGGGGTCCATTGATTTAAATGGAAATAATTTGCTTTCATAGTGGGTTTGGAGGAATCAGAATCGCTGCCTAAAAATGGCTTTGATAGTTTCAGTGAACAATTGAGGGCCTCTTACTGAAAGAGCTCAAAGCACAAAGTGAATGAAACCACCTTTAGCTCCTTCAGGTGTTCACAGCAGAAAACTGGGAGATGCTTCCACATGGCCTGGCTTTGGGACACATGGGACACTTTAAAAATGGGGTAGTAAACTAACTGTATGAGAATAGAATTGAGTCGCATGCTTTCTAAGCATGTGACTTAATATAATACTGCTATAATACTCCAAAAGCTTTCTTGTCCTTTTTACAGGAACTATTTGTCCTTCCTCGATCCACTGAACAACTTTATACAGGAGGAATTATTCTAGATATCTCTTCAACTTTTCCTTCACTCTTCATGTGCTTTGAATTGATTCATACTCCATGGCTGTTCCTCGAAATTAAGATATCAAGGGGAAAAATAGGTGCCAGACTAAAAATAACAGCTGATGAAGTGTAGTTTAATATCTATAGTTGAACATGCTTGTTACTGTAGCCAAAACTGTGAGTCCCCATAGATCAGCCTGCATTTTTACTTATGTTCTAAGGGTGGGGTTCAGTCCACTGAACTCCAGCTCTCTCAGGTCACTAAGTGACTTCTATAGCTCCTTTGATATCTAATGGGGATAAGTAGATACCAGTAAACATGAATGCAACCCACCTTAAAATTGTGTGTCAAACGATGTTACATGAAACACTCTCTGAAAGTGCTCTCGTCCATTGACTGCAGAAAGAGGCTTAGGGACAAGTTTAGCCCAGGTACATGCATTTAAGTAAAGTATTAGATGAGATGAACACCAACTCTCAATGGCAACATGTTTGTGAATAAATACAATGACAGAGGTGCTAAACAGCTGTATTAATACTTTGGGTTTCTAAACTCTCCTTCAACCCATTCCACACACACCTGCTAAGATCATCATCCACATTTGTTTGCATAATTTTTACTGGGTCCAGGAACCTTTTCCCTTCTCTCCCACAGCTCTGTGACATTTACATCCTCTGCTTTAAGACACGCTGCTTCCAGCTCCTCACTCATCTATTCCTGCAAGCAATCGCCTCAGTCCCCTCCCCTACCCAATGAAGGATGACACAAGCCTGATGGCCTGTATTTTCCACTGCCTCCAGAAATATTTTAAACTTTGCAAAAGGAGCTGCATACATTTTTCCCCTGGCCCCCTTCAACTCTCCTTTCCGAGATGTCTTGGTTCCAACTGCAAGCAACCAAGTGAAAAACAACTCCAGTGTGGTGTCTGTGACTGCATGCGTATTTGTATCTGTTGTTTATGTCTGTGTATGGACAGACATACACTCAGATATGCTTTTATATGCACATGAAAATAAAAATTTAGCAAGTTTATTACAGAGGTCCTACTACTGCAGACATCCCCATATGAGAGGATCCTCATGACTCTGTGCATCCAGGTGCAAAGATCTGGATCACAGCCAGCCTGTGCAGCCCATGGTCCCCCAGAGATGACACTGCATTTTGTTCCTTCAGAGGCAGGAATGTCTGGAGCTTTCAAAGAGCCTGACTTTCTATATAGACCCCACCCAAGAGGAGCGAGGTGACCATTTCAGCCCATGAGCCATGGCAGGCATGATAAAATAGGTTTGAAATTTAGAAAATGGCCACTGTTGATGAGGCTTAAAAAAAAAACCCAAAAAAAACAAAAAACAAAAACCCCAACAAACCAAAAACCAACAAGCAGACATGACTGTGTTGAGACCTTGGAGCTGAATGCAATACATACTCTACATTAAAATCAAACTCCAAAATTACTTTCAGGCTCTCGACCTTGAGAAAGAAGCTGCCGAAAATGGGACAAAGTAGAGTGTTTGTCTGGGATTGTAGTGCTCAATGGTAGAACCCAATGTATTTGAGAAGCAGCAGGTGAGCTTTTCATGCTCTTGGAATTTCCAGTACTTCAGCATCCGATTTTCCTGAAGAGACTTGACCATGAAAGTGCTAGCGGGAAAACGTGGATCCTTGCAAGTATATCAGGCAGGCAGACAGTTAGCTGTTTACAAAACCTTAAAGAAAGAAATATCACATGATTTTTAAGAACTGGAAAATTCTACCAGCAATTATAATCTGCACCATTGCATCTTTTAAGAGTTCAGCAGGCAGCTCTTCCTGAAGCACATGGGTTTAGTGTAGTGCTACCAAAATGCTGCAGATACTGTAAATGAAAAATGTATTATGAAAGTGGAACAAAGATAAATAAGGGAAGGAAGAAAAAATTCTATGTTCAAAAGTTAAATAAAAGAGTGTCTTTTACTGAAAAGATGCAAAGAAAGGTTTGAAAAAGCACTGAACGCCCTATGAGCAACCTTCAGAAATAGAACAGGAGCAAACTATAAAGACACGGATGTTTTGTGGACGGGTAAGGAGGTATTGACGTTTCATCCTTTACTGTTTTAAGAGTAGAAGCGTTCCCAACTGAGCCCTTTTTTAACATACAGCATTTAAATGTTCAGGGGTCTTAGTCCAGCTCCATTACTCAAAATGGGCATGAGTAAATTTGCTCTCTGAATATAGAGACCGGTGCCAATAAGACAGCAGAGAGCTAAAGCTGCTTCAGCAGTGGTCAACGCAAAACAGGACCACAAGTCACATTGGAAAGGAAGGAATAAACTGGCCAATGTTTTCCCATTCTTATGTTGATGGGCATTCACTTTCCACAGCATTCAGGTTTGTTTTTATAACTGAAAATAGTCAGCTTCTAGGAAATAAAGTATAAAAGAAAATAATTCAGGATTGAATTCTTTATTAAAATTTCTCAGAATTCCTATTCATAAAATAAATAGTTGGGAACTGTCCTTAAATATCAAGGCAAGCCTGACTACCTATGCTGGAAATATCTACAAATAAAAGGCTTGTGCTATCCTGTATCAAGACTCTAAATCTAACAATACCACCACAAAGTAAATTTTCCCCAGTATTATATTAAAACCTTACAAACCTATATGCATGGTACTGGTAATGGCACGGAAAGATGCTAGCATATAATGAAATGCTTAGTGCAAACTTTTAAAGATACTTCCATACAACATTTTTAGAAATGTTTCTTAGAATACATAAAACCTTATTCAAGGAGATTCATGTAAGAGTCCTACATGTTATTGCAGCATGATTAAATGTCATTATTATTGTTCCTTTTGTTATTGCTATTATTATTTTTACAGCTGCAAGTTGGCAGTGGCTGTCTGCACCTGTACAAGGTGTGCACAAGACAGACATCATCTACAAACTTATTGGGACCTGTGTGTCGAGACTCATCACCCACAAAAAATCAGTGTCATAAGCAGTGTGGGTCCAAAGGAATCAACATTTGGCAAAGAAGCGGGATGGAAAGAAGTTTTGGAAGTCCCAGTCCCTAAGAGTGGAATTTTAATGAATGGGGAGAAGGACTGCCAAATAATGCGAATGATGACAGATGGCAATCTGCAAGTTGTGCTTTATTCAACAGAAATATAGGTGATTTAAAAAAATGTTGCCCCCTTCCAGAAAGCAGCAGGTATGGGAACTTTACATCTTTTTTTCCCATCAGAAATCATCCTGTGCCGACAATGCTGGGTTATTTTCTAGTGTAATTTCTATATTTACCAAATATAAAGTTTAATAGAAGTAATCAAAACCATGTATAAGGCAATTTTTCTTTCAATCTACCAAATGAGATATCCAAACAAAAGAGTCCAATTAACCATAAGTCACTCCCTTTGTTCTTAACTTTGATCTCCAACCCTTTACTTCCAGCTCCCCACCTGGTCACTTCTGGAGTTTGTCCCCTCGAGGTCTTTCACTCTGAGTCACTGGCCTTTGAAAGCACAGTCCTTTTTCCAAAACTAAGCACAGCCTAGCATAGAAAGTACTTTATGCTAATGCTCCATCTGTGAATTGGCTTGGCTATCCAGAAAATTTAAATATGTCCACTATCCACAAGAGCCACATTTTCAGCTGGCTCCCATTTGGGGAAGAGGTACCTCAGTGCTAGTCCACACATCATCCTTCAGGGTCATGGTAGGCCACAGTAGGAATCAGTCTTCAAAGCATCTTTTGGACAACGTTTCCACGTGACCCTCTGTAACTCATTCTCCTCCCTAACACTTTTGCCATAACAACAGGGAATGTTTTGGAGCTCTCAGTTGATAGAGAGCTCACAGTGAGACATCAGATGCATCTTTTCACTCACTGCCTTGCTTTCCACTGTGCTCACACTGTTAATATTGAGATATCTAGCGCACAGCAAGCCAACATCAGACAACAAGGAGAATTAATTATCACAGTCTTTGGGGCTTTGAATCATGTAATACCTACAAACGTTTTTGTCTGGAACAACCAAACCCTTGCAAGAAGTCTCACACATATCATTAAATCCCAAGCAGACATTTTGAGGGCAGTATCTCAGCAGCAGGTAGAAAGGTAACTTCTTTGGTAAGTTAGTCAAAAGAAAAAGAAAGGAAGATCCACCCAGGAGTGGTCCCTATTCAATAAACACTCCTGGAGTCTGCCGCAAAACCACCTCGGGTACAGGCTCAAAATGAAGGGACTTCACAGTGATGGTGTGACACTTTTCCAACCGATAGTGTAGTGACACCTGCTGATGAACACACACATTGCAAATACTTGTAAGATGAAGGGCTGGTTCACACCTGCATTAATCCTATTTTTCCTTCTGTCTCTGAACCCAGCCAGCTTATGGTACTACAGTATTGCCGAAAGTGCATTACCAAGAGCATTTGTCGTGGTTTAGGCCGAATTGGCTGCTGGGGATGTGGGGCACTCCAGATGGGACCGACAGATGCTCCCCTCTACCCCTCTTCAAAGAGAGAGGCAGAGGAGGGAAAAAATGACTTAAGAGTTTAGAAGGAATTAAACTGATTTAATGAAATATTAATAATAAAATAAAAATAAAATAATGAAATATATGTACAAAACCATATCAAGTTCCCAGGATGACAATCACAACACCAGCTGGCACTGGGGCAGTCCCAGGCTGGACTCAGTAACGGATGGGAACTGGATTCCAGATCTGCATTCAGGATCGGCATCAAAGGCAGATGAACAGACAGAGTCCTCCTCAGATGTCGGCCATTGAAGAAAGACACCTGACCCGTTGGTCTCTCAGCTTTTATACTGAGCATGATGCAGATGGGATGGAATACCCTGTGGGTCAGTTTTGGGTCACCTGTCCTGTCCGCTCCTCCCTGCAGGTGGGACCCCACTGCGCTTTTCCGCTTCCGACCCTCCAACGGGGCAAATAACAAAGTCAGCTGCCCTTGGCTGTTATAGCAATAAGTATAAGCAAGAGCCTCTCTGCATACCATTCCTTGGTATCAACTATAAACATAGGTCTTATCACTCTGAGAGCAAACATTGTCTGCAAAATATGCCACCAATTTCAGTAGTTAGAAGGGGCCCAGCTAAGAAGCAAAGCTACTGAGCAAAACTGGTCCTGTTTTACCTCACACCAGGACAGCACTGCAGACCCCCAGCCATTCCCCTCAGCCTGTGCCTGCTGATACCACTGTTTGGCCACGACGAGCTCATTTGATCTCTAATTTTAATGTCAACCCTTTTTTTTTATGGGACCACAGGTTGGACGACGACTGTGTGAGGGGGGATATGTAATTTTTCTGGACATAACACACAGTGATAATGGCACCTGCTTTTTGCAGTGTCACAGCACAAAGGACTTTTCTCGCTGCGGTTTGAAAATTAAGGAACTGTCTTTGGCTTGTTCCCCAATTCATCTCTAATTGTTTGCAAATGATACCCTGGGGATGTATCTCGAGACAGGAGCAGGATTCAGAAACAAAGTTGGAGGGCTCCAATCTGAGTCACGGAGTCCCACTGTTTGATGCACTCATGTGCATTTCCACCAACTGGATATTTACATCTTTAACCGTGTGTTCAGGCTACATTTCTACATTTCCCTTCATTTACAAAGTGGAGAGGGAAGGGCAGGGATTCACTTCAGTTACAACTAAGGAAGGTTCATTTATAAGCAGTCCGAATTTATATAGGGCCCTGAAGATCTGGATCCTTCTTTCTAGCTCTACCATTGAACTTTTCAGGAACTCCTCTGTGAGGTCCAGCATGCTGTTACCTCCTTCAGTTGTGTTTATTACCTTCCCAGTGACAAGTTTTTTCTTACTGCCAGCTTTGGGGCTGTGCTTTGGGTCTGTGCAGGGAAAAACCCTGTGCTCAGGGTTTTTCCAAATGCTACCCACTACAAAGAACAGCCACAGACCCACTGAAAAAAGACTTCTCAAGAGGTAAGGGACCAGTTTAAGACTGACAGAATAATGAGTAATATCCAGTGTTGTAACAGGGCATTTTATGAACATTTAGATCCCAGTATTTGCTAACACTTTAAAGGCAATCAGCTCCTGGTGCTATATTAATTCAATTCTGTTTGACCCAATGATGGATTCAAATCAGTCAACAAAAAGTGCGTGAGGGCAGAAAAAGACCCCCTTGTTGTACGCCATTGGGCAGGATCTAGGGGGCAATTGGTACACTGACATTCAGGCTGAGGGACATCATGCCGATGTGGTTTTAAAATCTTACCTGAGCTGTGTTCCTCCACCACAGGTTTGGTCATGGCTTGGGAGGCTCTGCATTGGGAGCTGGTGCTGCTGGAAGCACGAGCACAGCAATCGCTCCTCAGGCTGGCTGGAAACTCCAACCAGAGCTTCCTGGGATCCCATAAGGCGCATCCCATGTGCTTTCACCGAGCACAGTGAACTTTCCCGAGAGAAATTCTGCCTTCATCAAGGCATCTCCTAACTTACTTGTCTTTGGCCTCCTTTTGAATGAGGGTGTAGGGTTGTGGTCCTTGGGGTCTTGCCTTAGCCCAGAGCTGCGTTCCAGCCATGTGCAGAGAGGGGGAACCCTGATGGCACTCACTAGATGCCCAGTTTTATACACCAACACACCTCTTTTTGCACATCCAGCTACAGACATGGCAGTGAGTGAAATGCCACAACACACAGGACACACAAAATCTCATCTCTCTCTGTCCCTTTGTTTGGGTCTTTTGCCACCACACACCCCAGGGGCAATCAGCATTTCTCACCCCACTTGCCAGCAGCTTCCAGGGGAGCTTGGAAACCCCAATTCTGAGCTATTACTCAGAAAGTCAGTTGGTCGCTGCGAGTATCTTTTGGCGTATCACTTTGCACACACTAGTGCGCAGAGAGGGCATCACCCTTGGGATTTCACAGTATCATTTTATGAAGAAACTTGGCACCTTTCACAAGACGATGATACATTGTGTACTCAGTCATAAGCTCTGCAGTGGTGTATAAATTTATATGTAGACCGTGAAAAACATGTTTAATTGCTCTCCTTTCAATGTGTTGAGAATCACTCTGTTTCATTTCATGCGCCAATAAAATCCCAACAATGCAATAGATGCTCTTCTTGGTTATTTTTTGTTGGAAAGGTGCCAGGACAGGCTCCCTGTTTTACAGATTCGGCTCAATGCTAGCACTTTCTTGCTTTCAATACCTCCTAAAGCCAAGAGCGGCTCTAATAGTTGCCATAAAAAAAATGAAAGCTGCTTACAGAAATGAAATACCGAATCCATTTCAAGTCTAACTTGCATACAGTTACACAAGATGCATCTGGATGTTTAGATGGCAATTTGTTAGAACTGCACAGTACTACAGGAAAGCAAATTCCACGGTGTTCATTTATTGTCTTCCCTCTGCTTTATTTCACATTTCCCAGCATATATGCATGTCTTCTTTTTTTTTTTTAAAGTTACCGGTTTGGAGTTTAGCATTATTTAAGTGATTTTGTTCTCCTGCAACTTGACCAAAATTATTTACAAAGTTGCTAATGATCTCAAACAGAGGAGAAGCCCTTGGGTATCTTTAAAATGCTGCCAAGCACCTTTCTGCCACTTTGGAGGGCAGACCATCTTTTGAAAATCAGGCTCCTCATCCTCTTTTATATGGGCAAAAAAACCCCACGGTTTTTAGGCTTTTGCATTTCTAATCTGAGTCCTGTCCATTTTCTGTTTTTTGACCCAGTCTGCAGCACCAGCCAGTACCTGAGGTTCCAGTTTACCTAAGCTTTCCCCAGAGCACGACCAGTGGGTTTAACTGCAGCCTACAGCCTCCCAGGTCATATGCTGACCAAGAAAAAGCCAAGAAAAAAACAGGGCACATCCCCAAAACCAGAAAAAAACATCCCCCGAATGAAGGGTGCACTGGTCTTTGAAGGGAGCTGTGCAGATCCTGAAGCAGGGCTGTAACTATCCTCCTGTTATTTGGCACAGATATAAACAGGATGAATGACGGGTGCTAAATCTCCATGTGCCTCCAAACTTGATCAGCGAAACCTTCTCTCCCTGGCTGCTCTATCTGCTCTTCAAGAAGACAAAATATCCTTCGCCTTAGCAAGAGTCAGCAAGCAACAAGTACCAATTCCAGTTACGGCCACCTTCAGTAAGTTGTTATTCATTAAAATTCATTCAACTGGTTTAAACAACTTGATGGTCTCAGCAAGAGACTCGTACAGAATTCCCTCCCTTCCTTGCCAAAGAAGGTGTTATCTGAACAGCTGTGCCTCCCCTCTCCCAGCTGGTTTCCCATAGTGTCTCCAGTGACGTTTAAACCATCTTAATTATTGTCTTTGGCATTTATACAAGGAAAATAATTATTACAGTATTTATCTTTACTGCTTAACTGCTGCTGGGGAGAGGCAAGATGCCTTTTCTTAATTCTTTGGCAATAATTAAAACCAACACACGGTTTCCTATTAATTTAGATTTTTGTACTTCTTTTAAAGGCCTCATCTTGCCTTCCTCATTCTATAGCAGCTGGGAGAGAATGTACAGCAATGAAAATATGGTGAAAATTCCCTTTTTTTCTGATTGAAAATAGAGTTGGAGAAGAAACAGATCCCATCCACCATTCATTAAAACAAATTTTACTAATTAAGCTGTTATTATTAATGGAATCAAGCTGTCATTAACAGCAGATAACTATATGTGTTCAGCTGTGCCCGCTTGCACCCTTCGAGGTGGAATCTGGGGGATTCAGACAGGATGGGAGAAACCAGGCGTGCAGAAAGCTGGGAGGGCTGCCCGCTTGCCTGGCTGCCAGCCTGGTCCCAGAGCCCGTTTAATGCCATTAAATTAGCATTTTCCAGTGGAAGACATTTCCCACTGAATAATTCTGCCCAGCATGAGGGCTGGACATTATGTGAGCTTCAGTCCTTGCAGTCTTCATTCACTATCTCGTGCCCTTTCCCTCCTTTTATACGCTAACAGGCATGTCTGACCTTCCCTCTATAAGCATGTTTTATGGGGGCATTAGGAAGCAATTCTCTCAGCAAAGATAATTACTGTGTGCGGTAGTGCAGAGCTGGAAATGTGAGAGCAACATCACAGTTCCGGCAGTAGACCTCTCAAGAGAATTGTATGCACAGTGTCAAAAATATATTTTAATTGATAAGAAATACAGCATTTGTTGCCTTCCTGAGGTTAGCGTACGAGCCACACACTTGGGGTTTTTATAATCGTTTTTAAAGACGTAAGTCCTGATTTGGAAAGGTCTCATGTTTCATTGAGACCGCAGGGAAAAGTCCAATTGGAACCAAAAATACGGGGCTCAGGCTTTCCACCAGCCCCGGGCAGGGAGGTGGGCTGAGCAGACAACCCCACTGCTTCCTTTGGGGCAGAGCGGACAGGGGCAGCAGCTCCCGTCCGTCTCTGAAGGCACCAGCGCTCTTTGCTTGCAGTGCTGTAACTCAGAACATTAACTTGTTCATATTCCCCTAACCTTAAGAGGCATCGCCTTCCAGATTTGTCAGGACAGTGGTGATTTTTCATGTATGCTGTGTCCCTTACTTTAAGATAGTTGAAGAGTTTATTTCCTTGTTATAGCGCGGAGACATTTCACATCTATTCGGGCATGTTGGTGCAATTTTGGGCAATTTTCTGCATATCTCATAATGCTCTTTGCATCATGCTGAGAACAGGCATAGGTGCTGCCTAACCTGTCAGGTCACAACATCTCACTTCACATCCAAAGAGTCAATGGCAGAGTCCAAACCCTGCCCAGGCCACTGGAGGGCAGCGGGCTGAGATACCGGGCACCCTGCAATACCTCCAGCCTCTGCTTCTCAGTCCATCGTTACCACCAGAACCATGATGAGACAACAAATAACTCCGGACAGAAGCAGGGAAAACCCATCTTGTCCAAGGTGTCCTGCTGGTACTTTCCCAAGTCAGAGAGACTGGGCAGACTGGAGTTTGCAAGGATTTTTCCCTCTCTCGCTCAAAACCTCATCACAAAACGCTGCGCTTTCTGTTCCTGCTTTTTTCCCTTTTGTTTTTAGTACATTATTTTGGAGGGAACTGGTGATTTCAGCAGCTGCTCTTCATCCAGAGTTGGCAGATGAAGCAATTCTGCTCTTCTTCTGAGCACGGGAGCTGGCGTGGGAAGAGCCCCCGAGGCCAGGCGGGAGCTGCCCCCAGAGGACATTAGAGAACATTTTGCTGAGGACTCAGTACATGTGCAAAAGGGGCTGCGCCATTTGAAGGGCTTTGAGCGCGTGTGTGCACGTGCGTGAGCTATTGCAGCGAGACAGACTTTAGAAGTAGGCAGTAAAGGCAGAAAAAAACCCCAAGGTCAACCTGAGAAAAGTCAGAGAAAGCGGAAGGGATATGCGGCGGGGGGCAGAGTGTTGGCTGGAAGCAGAGGTTTGAAAAGTGGAGGAAGGAGATGGATGGCCTCCAGGTATTCATAGTGACTACGTTCAGCAAGATGTGCGCTTACACTCTTTGTAAATTAAAGGGCAGCACCAAGGACCATACCTGACTTCATCACCGAGCTCTCCCCCTGATGCAGGGAGGTGGCCCCTTCCCCTAAGTGTTGTTTGCAGCCTCGGGCATCGCCCCCGGAGCTGTCCTTCTCACCTCTGGGGCTACAAGTGCAAGCCCCTGCTTCATTGCATTTGTTACTCTCTTAAACCAGATGCAATCGGAATTCAGGGCTGTTTAATGCAAACTGTGATTTTAGCCTCTTTAAATGCCGAGATAGATCTTGCCTGTGGGTGTTTTAAAACTGGTTTTATCCTGGTTTATATTTGCTTAATTTGCAGGAGAAGCTGAAAATCAGACCAATTTTATTCTAATGAAGTAGAGTTGTACTACTTTATCCAGTTTAGGATTATTTTAAATGATCTGACTTAAATTAGCGTACTACCTGTGAGACAAGGGTAGGGTACTACCCCTCTCAGGACAAGGAATCAGGAGTAACTGGCAGTGCTGAGCACCAGATTTCTCTGGCACAGGATGCAAATAATACAACCACAGTGCTATTTTTCACATTAAATATAACCCTAATTATTTTTTATAGGGTTTTTTTAATTTGCTGCTTGTATGTCTTTATTACAGTCCATGTGAATTAAAAAAGAAAAACTCTTATACAAGGTCAATCAGAAAATACAGTCCCCACTGCTAACTGGAATTCCTATTTTCACATTCTCTATTACAGGTAAATCATCATCATTTAGGGTCCTGGCAATAATGAATGGAAACCTCTTGTTATGGGTCTGTGATTACATCGTGCTGTTGTCTTCCTGATACCAGGGCACATCCTACCAGTAAGACAGCCTCCGGTCTATTCCCTACGAAACCAAAATTAGATCATACAGCACTTCCTCCTGCCAAATGAGCTCGCCTTTATCAAAGTATCGCTGACAGCCATAACGAATCCTCCCACCGCTTGATTAGTATCATCAAAGGGTGAACTGCGATGGGCAGAAGATGAACCGATTAAGTTCAGACAGTTGCTGCAAAAAAAAAAAAAGGCAAGAATCTCGTGGGAGTATGGCACACACCGGTACCTGTGCCAGCAGGGAGAGCGGGGAAGGGCTGGGATGCCCCGCTGGGGACCAAGGGCTGGGGACCAGCCGAGCGCCCCGCGGTCAGCCCAGCAAGGCACCACGTCAGGGCACAGGGGGGCAGAAAGGGGATGTCACCCCATCCCACCGCCCCATTTCCAGCTGCTGGCAGGACCACGCACCCCCCTGCCCGGCAGCGAGGTGCGAGTCGGGGGAAGAGGCAGACGTTCCCGGATGGGTAATACCCCTCTCCCCGCAGATTTCTGGCACACCTGGCTTTCCCCCTGGGGAGGTTTGTTGTGTGGTGTTTTGGTTTTTCCTTCAGCTGTGTCTCACGCTCACCTAAGTCAGTAACTAGAATGTATTTTTACATGAATTTAGAGCATTTGGAGCCTATTTTGACAGGAATTTAAATGTGTCAGCTCCTTTTTTTTGCTCTACTTCATTTAGCAGAAATTACATGAATGGAGTAACTTGAGGACTTCCCCACCACTAGGACATTTGCCCGAGACCCACTTAAGTCCCCTCATTCCAGCAGGGCATGTGCTTTGGCCATCGGCCGGGGAGGTTGGAAGGGACAGGCGGGGACGGTGGCTCGCAGCACAGCTGATGCTGGCACCCGCCCCTGGCCACCGCTTGCATCCCCTGTGCTGCAGTCACCCAAAGATCGCAGACCAGAGCAATTGCTGTTAAAAAATAACTTTCCCAGCTGATGGACCAAACCCAACGGGAGCAGAAGGGGGTGAGGGGCCGCTCACCCCCATTTCCAGCAGCAGAGTGAATTTAGGGGAGCACCAACAAACACAGAAGCAAAGGGGTTTGTGCATGCCAGAGGCAGAAAATATCAGAGGTAGATGACCTAAAGGGAATAAAAAAGACTTTGCAGACGCTTTTTGCGAATAAAAGCTATCGTATAAAGAAATAGCTGATCCACAAGATCAACAGCCCAGCACAGCCCCTGCTACCAGCAAACTGCTTGGCTTTCCAGGGCCACATGGAACAAAACCTGGAAATCATGGACATAAAACCTAAATTGTGCCTGTGGGCTTCAGCACTAAGATAAATTGTTTCCAGCACATGAACATTTATGCTGCTTTAAAGAAATGTGATGAAATTTCAGGAGAGGCTGAGAGAATGTGATGTTTGCAAGGTCTGTGCCTGATAGCCCGCACATAATGGGAAGAAGAGACAGAACAAATGCGATGCAGACACTTATATCCCAAGAGATTTGAAAAGTGTCTGTGCCAAGTCACTTGGAAAATCTCATGAAATTAAATAATTCAATGGAGAAAAACATATTTTTACGAAGCAAAGAGGCAGGGGGAGGGAACAAGCCTTATAGACCAGATGGAAATGTTGAATAAGCATTGGAATAGATTGAAATAAGTAAACAACTACTGCCAGACCATGCTGTACTTTATTTAAACAAAGAACAGGTGAACGTTACAATGTAGATTTATCTGACAAATACAGCTGTAAAACACAGCACACCCGTGGGAAGGGGGAGCAGGAAAAAGCTACCTCGGAGATGAAGAGGTTTGTTTTGCAGTGACTGGGGTCAAGGCCAACCAGCGTCAGTGGAAATCTGTCCCCTTGTTTAGGTGGCTTTTCTGCGCCATTGCAGATCCTCATAGGAGAAGTCTTCAAAACAAAGCTCCTGAAAAAGGATCAAATGTACCAAAAAGTACATGAAACTACTCTGCGAACTGATGTGGAAAACTGTGATCACACGGAAATCATTTGGGCTGAACCCAAACTTCCACGCAACCAGCAGGAAAACTGCTGCTGACTTTGGTAGGATCACTTATGACTTATGAGAAGCAGGTAGAGAATGCTTTCCTGGCTGCAATTTTAACCAGCAGCGAACAGGGTAGCACACGGATATTTGCTGAAAAGGGCAGAGCAGCCAAGTGAGGAAGGGGTTGTATGGGACCCGCAGTGGTGAATATAGCAGGACAACAGAGGTGAGACATAAAGGAAGATACTAATGGATGGGACTTGTGAAAAATGCTCCTAAGGCCATACAGCTTCCTTGTCCATGTCCATGTCTCTCGTACTGGGGAGCCCAGAAGTGGACACAGTACTCCAGATGTGGTCTCACCAGTGCTGAGTAGAGAGGCAGGATCACCTCCCTCAGTGTTCTGGCAGCATTCTGTATAGCTCCGAGGTAATATCAAAGAGGAGCTCCATACCATCTTCCACCATACTCCTTCTGGAGAACGCAACATTTTCTACAGGTACAACAGGCCTGACCATAAACAAAACTGAAAGAGCTGTGAAAGCCAACTGGGTCATAAAAATTTTAAATATCCAAGGCTTCACAGGTAGAAAAGCAGACAAAGAAAGCTTTGTGATCTTATTTCCTTGAATACGTTTCATATTTCACTTTTATTTCCTAGGAAGGAGAGATACAGACCGACTGCATTCATCTATGTCAGGAGAAGGTCCAGCCCTCACTAACGTAAGAGGAGAGGGCCAAGCCAGAACAAGCACTTTTCAGTGTAATTACTTTGCCTCAGCAATTTCGTTTTATCATAGCTGATGTAAGTCAGGGCGAGTGAAAGGGACCTGAGAGCGCAACATGAAAACAGCATGGCACATGAAAGGCTTCAGCTTTCTCAAAGACAGATCGAGTCTGTCATCTTTATCTGACACTAATTGGGAGCTTTTTCATTATCACAGCCAAATTCTGCCCTTGGCTACCTGCCCATAAATCATTCTGACATTTTCCAGTGGGAACTGGAGGCAGATAATCTGAGGGCAGAATCTAATAGGGAATTGGTAGAAGGACTCAGGGAAGGCCCAAAGACCTCCCCAGGGAATTTGTCCTCTGCCCTGACCCAGGCACATCTGTTAGCAGCAATGACACCAGCTCATTAGCTGGGGAAGGACTTTTTACCTTGTAGTGATAGGACAAGGTGGAATGGCTTCAAACTGGAAGAGGGTAGATTTAGATTAAACATTAGGAAGAAGTTTTTCACTTTAAGGGTGGTAAGGCACTGGAACAGGTTGCCCAGAGAAGTTGTTGAGGCCCCATCCATGGAGGTGTTCAAGGCCAGGCTGGACGCGGCCTTGGGCAACCTGGTCTAGTGGGAGGTGTCCCTGCCTATGGCAGGGGGTTGGAACTCGATGATCTTCAAGGCCCTTTCCAACCTAAACCATTCCATGATTCTGTGATTCTATGATTCATCCTTTTCCCCGGATCTGGGGTGAAGGGAGAGTGTGAGGAGGTTTGCTAGTTTTGAGAGAGGTGGGCTCCAGCTTAGATTTAATTTTCATTATTTGGTTGGTGACTTGTGGAGGTGGGCTGGGGAGAGGTTGCACATTTTACTATCATTGTTTGCACTGGGATTTCAATGGAGTTTGAAACTGCTTACACTTTTGGATAGCTGCTCTTATTCTTTCCATCTACTTTCAAATACCACATTAGAGTTATATATTTGGGAAAGGTCAGCGTGTAGTGAGGCTGACCGGGACCCACTGTACGTCGAGGAGCTGGTGGTCCATGCAGCAGCTAACCCGGGCAGGCGCCACTACAAGCCTCCCATACAAGCTGAAACCAAATCTCACTTAAAAAAAGAGAGTGTACCTGAAAGAAACAGCATCATACGGTGGAAAAGGCTCACCAACTCAGGCAAAAAATGCCAATGCATGGACCAGAAAGGAAATTTTAAAGAAAAATTATTTTGAGCACAGGATGAGCTTTAGCCTTATTTTAGCATTTCTTTCTCTTGCAAAGATGCAAATGAGCCCACAACCCATAATTTCCGCAGCACAGCTAAAATGTTGCAACATGCAGAGAGGCATTTTATAAATACCTGAAACACAATAGGGAAATAGTAGTATAACTCAATAAGGACACTCTACTGTGCCAGTGGGCTGGACATACATCTATCTCGTTTGGTTTGTGAGAGTGTCCACACTGTTATTCGCAGGATTGCTTTAAAAATCCTGTGTCTAAATTGGAAGCCTGCTAAGGAGGCACAAATAGCAATTTGGGGAAGCAGGCGGCTCCTTTGCTTACCCAGCTTTACCTGTTCCTGTGCATCATCAACTGATCTGCGTATGTACAAGGACGAGTACTGGCAGTGAAATGATATGCTTCACGCTGGAAAGATGGGTAGCATTTATACAGCAGACAACATGACATTCCTATTGTTCGTTCATCTCTAACCACTCTTCTAGCCTCGATTTTGTGTAAAATGGCTGATTTCACACATCGGCTTGCACATTACTACAGGAATTGTAGGATGAATTATTACATTGCTTGCATTATTCTGCTGTTGTACAGGGCAGGCTGGAGGGCAGGACCAAGTCAGGATATTGTTATTTATATGTGTCTGTAGTTCACAGGAAGCCCAAAGGTGAATCAGGGACCTCTGGCAGGTTTTGTGTGAACACAGGTGGAAAAGATGATCCCTGCCTTCAACTGCAATTTAGCTTCAAGGGTGCTTTCACCTGAGCTCAGCCTGGAGCAGTAGTAGGTGAAGGTTCTCCTTGTCTGGTGATGGGATTGGGGTGGTCTCAATTCAGGTCCTGGCTCATCAGTATGTAAATCATCATGACACCTTTTCTGGCTTCCACAGAGGGCTCTTCACCCTATAAGAGACACTCAGGGTTGAAAAGGTGTCTTCTGTCAAGATTCTGTAAGGCCAGCATCACTAATGCCTTGAAAGGAAAGCTTATGTGCCGTTGGCCACCAGGGATATCCAAGAAGCTTGGGGGCTGTAGCAGGCATGGAGGATAAGGGGGAACAAGTGGAAATTTCATAAGGAGATGAGGCTCTTGCTGCTAACCTGACTGTCAGACAGCCCCTCCCACTGGCCTTTAGCAATTTTTTATCCTTGGTCCATTGAGTTATGGGTCTCAAAGGAATTAAATTGCTGCAAGTTTTGTGAGAATCAGCTCCTTCACAGAGGCAGGGTGACTTCAGCCATCCCCTCTTCTGCCTGGCAGCAGCTGTCTGACCTGCAAGCAGAAGTATAGGTCAAGAAATCACCATCCGCGTCACTCCACGTCATTTACAGTATCTGCTGCCCGCTTCTCGGTTTTCAAGTCAAAAGAGATGGGTAAGAAGTAAAGGGGTAAGGAAAAACATTGTATTGCAGTGAAAGGGGGAGCTAGAAAGAAGCTGAAAGTACTGTTGCAGCTCTACAAGAGAGGGGAGGGCAGCAGAGGTGCTGTGGGCTGGGGGGAGGCTTGGCCGGGGCTGGGGGTCCGGGCTCCTGCAGTGCAGATGGTGTTGGGAGATGGAGGAGACAACAACAACAACATGGTCCTGAGATGATTACAGTGGAAACATAGGAAAAAACAGTTCTCATAAGAATATATTTTTTTAAAATTAGTTCCAACCCACTTTCTGTTGTATTAAATACAGAATGTTAATGAGGTAATACCTGTTGCCATTCACCCAGGCTCATTATGCACAGCTTCTTTTTGAGGGTGATTTGTGTCATCTAGTCCTTTGTTTCATATGATTAGAACAGGGCTTACGAGATAAAGGATGTCTTATTTAACATTAGACCTGACCTTTTATCTGTGTTTCAGGCACTTTATTACAGTTTGTAATTGATATAAAATTGAAGGTGCACTTGGTAAAGAGAACAGTCCAGACCCTGTCTCCAGAACAGACATTTTGTTCCTGATGTCTTCAGTCTTCCTAATTCAATCTTTTACTTTTTAAATCTTTCAGATCTAATTATGTCCTAATGCCACCAGCTTTAGGTTCCAAATCTAAATCACCAGCACTGCAAGAATGACTGGCAAATGCACTCTGGAATGAGTCTCATGCTTTTCCTTCCTTGAACTCATATTCATTTATCAATGTGAGACAAAAGGGGAAAAAAGCCAGACCAAAGTATACTGTGTCACTGAGCATTGTCTTTTATGGAGACAAGAGCTACTCTTATGTTCAGAGCAGGCCTTAATTATATATATATATGTATTTATACAGAAATAGCTAGTGATAGCTGTTGATTTTGGTTTTAATGAAAGGCATTTATTTTAAACTTTCCTTACTTGTATTAATAAAAATTAGCTTGGCTGAACCCCAGTGCAGTTTTGTTGCTGCTCTGCAAATCAGTTGCTCAAAATCTCCTCCTGTCCCGGTTCAGGCTCAAACCCATTGTATGTCAGTGTGCAACAGCTCACGGGAAAGTCACAGAGAGAGGTATGGCACACAGAGTACTGCAGGTCACATTATTTGTCCGAACCTCAGCACATGCCATGAAAGTGTTTGGTGTTCCATTTATTCTGATGTAAATTTCTGGTATCTGTTTCAGAATTAATTAAGGATGTGTCCACCTGTTGACAGACTCACTTCTCACCCCTGTGCAGTTCAGCCTGTGGGAGCTCTCGGATTTCCATTGCAGGGACCCCGACTTCATTCCCCAGCACTGGCCAAACCGTGCTTTTCCTCCTTGTGTCTTTCCCCTCTCAATGGCCCATTTTAATACATATTTTTGAAATACAATCATCTCATTTTGTTGTTTTGTTTTTTTTAACACAGCGAGGTTTGCCTCTTTTGTATCCAGGTGCGTACTATTTTTATGCTGTTTGCTTTAACAATGAGTAGTCAGGATTAGACTGGCAGAGCTGTAATTTCATGTCATCTTGCCAGCAGTGAATTGTTCGTGGACAGCAGCCCTGTGACCTCAACGCAGCAGTTTACAGCACGCCACGCAGTGCCTGCCTAAAACTGTTACCAGGTGCTCAGTCCAAGCCACGTTTAAACCAAATAAATCTGCGCCAAACTTTAGAACGTGGAAGAGCAAGAGTCTTGCCTCATTTTCACAGTCCTTTGGCATTCTGGTTTCTCTGCCAACTGCAGTTTCTACACAGATGTTCCGGGGGGAAAAACCTCAAAGAAAAGGTACACAGGCAGTGACAGGTCACTGTCTCTTCCGATACAAGAATCAGGTGGCAGCAGATGAAAATAGCAGGTGGTAAGTAACAGGTTCAGAAGAAATAAAAGCTCTCTAAATCTGGCTGAAGCTGTCTGACGTAATCACAAGTTTGGGGGGAAGACTGACAGACAGATGACTGCATTAAAAACAAACAAACAAAAAACCCAAAGAACCACAGTTTTCCGTTGAGAAACAAAGCATGCATTGAAAATTAACCAGCAGCTTCCCTAACCCAGGCTGGGCACGCTCGTCTGGCAGAGAGAATTCCTGCATGGTCATTGTCCCCCGCAGATGCCGGGGGTGCTTAGCCCAGCGAGGAGGATGAGCCAAGACCTTTGCAGCATCTGCCTGCCGGGGTTCTGCCAGGGGCTGAGGTGGCCAGGACGATGTCCCCGAAACAGGTCAGCTCTTGCAGAGGGAGCGCTCGGAGCTGGACTGAGGCACAGAGCGGTGTGAAAGCACCCAAATGCAGGGGAAAAATCAGACGCCGTCGCTTTGCAGCCTGGAGTCAATGTGACTGATGTGCCAACACTCACGTGTTTTGTGTCACATCTGCTGTCTTTGAACAAAAGGCTGGGTGAGGGCAAGATGGTCACACTTCATTAAGGAAAAAGAGGGGGTGACTGTGCATTCTTGTGATCTCAAAGTGCTAATAAATGGGTGAGCACTGATTGCACCTCCCCGTAGTTTAGCAGGGTCCACTCCTCAAAATCAAGAGATCTTGACATTAACCTTCCCAGGCTTCCCATGGGCCACTAATTATTGACAGGCTGCAAACCAGCTGGCATAGAGGGCACCTTTATCTTGTAGGCAGTCCCTTCCCACCACCACCTGCAAACAAACCATCGAGAAACATGCAGCTGTAAAGCTTTTCTGAAAGTCCATGCTCAACTTGTTCAACATTTCCTGGAGTTACAGCACTAACTCTGAGATGGATTAGGACAATTTCTCATACATGGCTGAGTCGCTCGGTTGCTCTGTGGACAGGGATGGATGTTAAAGGACGCAGGAAATCTTTTGATGTTTGTTGGAAACGGCACTGATGGGGAACATCAATTACAGTTTCGACAGGAAGCTGAAGTGCTTTGCAAACAGATCTTCCACAGCAGTTTGTTGTGGTACCATAAATAGTAATGAATCTGAAAATATCAAAAGCGGAGTAAAAAATAATAACAGCTAGCAGCTCAAGTATTGCCATTCTAATACTTGCAAATTCCAAATAAATAAAACAATGCTTCTAATTTTGGATAATCACTGTGCTAGTGATGCCCAATTAGTCTAATAAATTGCCAGCAAAACAACTGAAAGCACCTGTGCAATGATGCATTTGTCTCTCCCTCCCAGACATTTCACTCGCACAGATTTATTAAATCAAGACATAAAACATGCATAATAATCCTTCTTGGAAATCAACTGCTAATTTGCATAGAAAATCAAACAAAGGAATATTTTTTGTATGCGGTGCAGGGATAACAAAGGTCTACAGAGTGGTACAGGATTGGATAGGTTGTATAATATGAAATTGAAAGAGAGACAGGATGGATTGAAGGAGCTGAACGGACAACTGTGTCTCTGAATTAGGCTCAACGTGGGCTCACAGGGCAAAGGTCTGTAAGGCCAGCTGCAGCATCAGTACTATGCCACACAATTTATTTCTGTGCATACATATTGGGTTTTATGAGCCTAGAAAGCTCACCATAACAGAACTCAGTTAAAGATCACCGTTGAGGTTGGGAAGCGAAGCAAAGAGAATTTAGGAACTGGAAGGACTACAGTCGTCAGAAATTTTCCTATTTATAATATGTCCTGTGGCAGTCCTTCATGATGTCTTCATACGCTAGTTTTCCACAGGACCCCTATCAGGCAGACCATTTTAGGACTGAACTGGGGACAGACGGACACAGGCAGTGTTGCCCATCAGCACTCTCCTTGCTCTGTTACCGGAGCAGGATGAAGGACACCACCGTGGTCAGAACACACTGGATGCTGACGGAAGATGTGCTCTTATCTCGTCCTTCCTGGTGTTCCCCAGCAGTGCTGGGTGAGGTATGCAACCTCACTTGTCAGCAGCTGTCACCTGATCCTCAGTGGTCCTCAGTTCGTGGTGCCTGGGGTCTGATTTACAGAAGTACCGAGCACATTGAAAGACAAACTACATCAGGCAGAAGTGCACCAGGAGAACCAAGGGCAATTCTGCTGTTGATTTCAGCAGGGCCAAATTCAGATCAGCTCCTGCATTCCCTTCCAGACCTCCATTTGAGCAGGAAGCACAGAGGAACAAGGGAACAAAGAAGAGACAGGCCTTTAAAAATACAGCATGTGCAATCTGCTCTCTCCATATGGAGTCATCCTTATCTAGCTGGGAGAAGGAACCATCTGAGGATGCTTCAATACAGAGCCATGAGCAAGAAAACAAGGTAATAAATCTAGGGGATTCACCTACCTTGGCTTAGGTGTTTAAAAGACAGATGTCTGAGTCTGGGATAGCCCCTTAATAATGGAGAGAAACAGGTAACTCCAGATACTCTAAACCAAATGTCTAAGGCCAGACAATGCGCTCTGAAGGGGTCAGTTTCCCTCTGTTGACTATGGTGGGACACTAAGGCTATTTTTCCTTTGGCACGTGCTTTGGCACAACAGAAAATCAAAGCAGCTGGTGCTGAGGTCCCAACACACACACTATATGCAGTTTGGGGGTTTGCCGAACAGATTTAGTCTGGCTTCCCTAGACCAGCTGTCCTACCTGGAACAGCTATTCCACCACACACTCATTTCAAAGTTGTCTGAAGGATTCGTTCAGACCATTATGCCTTTCTAGAGGTAGAAGGACATTTGGTGCACACCTGGAACAGAGCTTTGGGTTAAGCTTCCTCCAACAGGAATTCAGCTTAGCAGAATAGCTGCTCCAAGAACCGAGCCATAAACAGACACGAGGATGAGATTTTCTTTAGAGCTGCACTGCCTCATTGACCCTAAATACTGCTGTATATGCATCAGGACAACTAGCTCAGACTTAGATATTTAATTTTTAGATGCCTATGCTTGGTCAATCCCGGACTTAGTGACGTAGATCATAAAACCTAATCATATTCTTTTAACAAAGTCAATTAAAACTATTTACATAGCTGCAATTATCAGAAATCCTTTTAAAACACCGTTTGTTCAACAGAACGTAAAGTGTGCAGGGAACAAAGTGAAAACAGCAACAGTATTTTTCATTAGAAGTTAATTAGCTACAGGGGATTGCTAATCAAGTTACAGGTTATCATCGTAGAGTAACTTTTCATACCAATGTCAAAAGCAAACTCCTAATTCAAAGAGTTATAAATAACAGCAGCTTAAACAGGACTGGAAATAAAGGCTCTTGGCTGAATGCAGAGCACATTCAAATACAGACTCAATGCAACTTCTCTCTCTGTTTTCTCAGAGGTAACGGACATGTACACAAATTGGTCTCAGCTGTGATGGTAAAGTCTATTTCTCTATATTCACTGCAACTTCTTTGGGGGAATTCTGGCTCTGATTAAAAAAAAACCCTTCATCGTTTTCAGCAGGGCCTAGATTTTCTCCTAAGCTTCCCTTTGTTGAAATTAACATCTTTGAAACAAAGATGCCTTTAAACATTGCAGGACCATCATCCTTTGGCCAGAAAAAACTACAAATTCCCTACTCAAGCTTTCCAAAATATCTGTTAGTAAAGAATATTTACCATCTTACGTGGTTGCTCTTGCTTATGAGAACATCAGTGAGAACATGCAGAGCTTTTCCATTCCTACCAGAGGTATCAAAAGCACCTGACTTCTCAGATGCTTGGCCTGATCACCTTGGTTATGTGTTCCTGGGCTAAAGCTTGTAGGGAAGATGAATTGCATATTGTAAAGCCAGAGTAAGGAAAGCAGACAGGTATTTATGAGTGAAACTGATACCCAAGAAAAGACAAATATTTTCCTGAGAATTTTGTTTTGTCTTTATTGATGCTTACTCCCAGTGACAATATATGATGAATAATGTGATAGACCAGTGCATGGAAATAAATAGGGCTTTTAGCCCCAACCGCAAAATCATCTATGTAAGCAAAAACAAAAATATTGTTAAATTGCCTCCTATTCTGTTGAACAGTAATTGTAGATACTACAGACTTTTCAGCTGCTCAGCCCAGGCACTTTGGTTATGTGTTCCTGGGCTAAAGCTTGTAAGGAAGATGAATTGTATATTGCAAAGCCAGAGTAAGGGAAAAAGACATGTATGAGTGAGAAGAAAGGAAACCCACAAAGGGCTACAAGTGGTGCTGTAGGAGGTAGCTAAGCCTCCTACAGGAGGCAGGAGTGCTCTGGCCAAGCTGGGAAAGGCAGTGGTTGAGTGTTCAGTGACTTATCACCATCTGGTTTGCTTTGAAAATGGATTCTCGGGCAGGTGCCTTGCACAGCCATCACTGCCATGGCACCTGAGCAGCTTGCAGTAATAGCTGGCCATGGCCAGTGTTGCCTACCAACCTCCAGAAGTTACCCTTGTGCTGTCTGTTCAAGGACTCTCTGCCCTTGAAACCTGCTTCCCAACGAAGTGGTGTTCAGCTCTCATATCTAGGCAGGCAATCAAAGGTGATCTGGGAGAACCAGGGTGACTCATATTATTCTAAAGAATCAGATTAATTTTATAGCCCTGACACAAGTTCACACATTGAACAAGCCCCAGCTGTCACTTTTTATCACCTATTTCAGCTCTCAAACAAAGGTATTATTCCAACTCAGTTGCGAAGTGTGAATGCAGAACCTGAAATCCTGATTTCATCTTTCTGCCTTTAATGAGACTGTCTAGTGTTTTCCTTTTGTGTTTTATTTGTCTGTTTATTTGTCTGTTCTTTCATCCTTGGGACTTAGCATTCTTCTAACAACAATCTCTAAGCAAACCCTGGGGACTATTCACATGTGGCTCACCAGCCACACAGGTAGTGGACACCTTCACTCCAAAACCCTGAGCTCCTGGAGGACTCCCCGATGCTTTTACTGGGACGTATGACATGGCACACTGGTGCTGTCTACTCACTGTGGGTAGCACAGGGTCAGGTTCCTGAAGTATATTGACATTTCATTTTTGCTTACTGCGTTTTACATGAACCATCGGTTTGTATAAAGCGTCTTTGAATGAGAGGGAGAAGGGAAATTTTGTAAATCCTGATTAATTCAGTGTTTTGGTTTAGAGTGCGATTCAATAAACAGCTTCAACCAGGAGTGGAGAAATGAAATATAGCACAGAGGGAAGAAGCAGTAGTCAGGTGGTAATGCGGAGAAGACCAGAATCTCCTCAAGATGGCTTTGCCCTAAATGCCAGTGCCTTGTGAAGCTAGACCCCTAGCATAACTCTTCCTAAATTTCCAACTAGATCAGTTGGTCAAATAAAAGGTATTACCTCTCCCTCCTAATATTGTTGTTGTTACTTGGAAAAGAATTGTCCTTGTCCTTGTTAAAATGTTTCTTAAAATCTTTGAAAATCATGTTAAAATGAGAATCCTGAAGATAAATGCTTCTTCTCTGCTGTAAAAGATCTTTCAGGACTATTTTATTTTAAAATAATACGGATGTGTTCCGCCACCTCCAAAGCTTTTCGCAAGCTTTTTTTCAGAGCGCAAAACAACTCAGACCAATTTTGCCAGCTTTTAGCTGTGAGCAGTTAAATCTGGCCCTTTTCACTCCCGCTGCCCCAGTGGGGACTGCTCCCTTCCACCACACCAACACGAGGACACTGCTGGACCCAGAACAACCACGCAAAGAAGCAGAACTGCACAGTTAGTTTACTGAGATGTTCCCTTAGGACGAGACTTGCGTTTAAAGGCAGGAGCTGGGCAATCCTGAATCCATACCACCACTTTCCTAGCCTGCATAACCCAAATTTAGCCAGAAGAATTAAACTGCTGCTTAAAAAATCATCATCCCTTTATATATTTCTTGCCAGTCTGCAGTTGCATTCAAGACACTTGAACGCCTCATGCATACCGCGAAAGTTTATCTCATTGACTCCTAATACACATTGAGGTACATCTTATATTTGAGGAATGATATATGCTTCTGAAAATCAGATAGGATTTGATTTGAACTCTTCCAGCCAAGATGATGAGTACAGGAAGGCGCAGCAGTGGGGTAGGAGAGAGAGAGGACAGCTTGGAGCAGACTGGGATGTGTACCTGCAGTCACAAGAGGCAAAGGTGGAACTGGAAGTGCTTATTTACAACAAGAAACCTGGTTGTGAATGGGCAAGATGAAAGAAGCTCTGGGAGGATTCCAGCTTCCAGATGAGGATGAAGAGTGGCTGTTGGCACAGTAAGAAAAGCACAGTACAGAAGCCTTAAGAGTATAGCAGGAACGAGAGCACTGTGTGGGGAAGGGGCAAGGGGCAAGAGACAACAAGGGACACCCAAAGCACAAGACTGTGTGTCTGACACGCCAAGGAGGTCAGGACCAAAAGGGCAGCATGACGCATTACATGCCAGACAAAACTACTTAATTAAACACTTCCCAAACATACAAGCGTGCCTACCTACAAACTGATTTAATTAAACTGGTGTAAAACTGGGGAGGAAATTACCGTAATGACATTGCACTAGTTATAGGTATTTGGTTATTCCAAAACAATATGGAAATGTCCATATGTGAAGTTTCACCAAATTCAAGTCAAGGTCTGGGCCTGATCTGGAAGTGTTCAAGGCCAGGCTGGATGGGGCTTTGAACAACCTGGTCTAGTGGGAAGTGTCCCTGCCCATGGCAGGGGGGTTGGAACTACATGATCTTTAAGGTCCCTTCCAACCTAAACCATTCTGTGATTCTATGATTCTATGATTTTAAATGGACTTTTCTTAAAACTGGCTGACTTTTTAAATTGTTTTTTCTCTCTACATAAGACCCATTTTCAGTTAGAGCTATCGACTTCAGGAGCAGCCAGCCAGAGTAGAGCTGCCTACAGTCAGAGCTGTGGAAACAGCACATTTTGAGTCTGCCCCAGAATACAGCTTACCTTTTAACCCAGACTTGTTTCATTTCTTTTCTTGCCAAAATAAAAACACGGGGTCAAAGAATGTTTCCAGTTTTTCAAAGACAGAATAATGGAAAGTGAAGCAAAAGCCAGACAGGCTTCACAAAACCAGAACAGTAGTCCATGTGCTTTTTTGTGTGATAACTTAATTGTTAATGTGCTTACACATTAATGTGCACACAGAGGAGCCCAGCTCAGCTCCCTGCTCCGGTCATGCAGATTCTCCATTGGAGGGTGAGTGTTGCAGCGATGCCCTCTGGACTCCCTGTCCTCAGTCTAAGCATTGTAAGTACTTCTTATTCAATGCCTCACACTTTCTTTTCCGTTTAGCTCCTGCTCAGCTGCTTTGCGAGAATCGAGACATCTTCAGAATTTACATCTTTGTCTGAGAGACTGAAGCAGCGATCCTTCTGGTTGGACGGACTGAGTCTGTACCTGCAGGATGGCAAGTCCTCATTCTGCATTAAAATCCCATGAGTAAAAGAAAGGAATGAACCCCCACCCCCAGCATCCTCAGGGAATTCCTTAATAACTGCAAGGTGGAGTGAAGTCCTGGATGTAGCTTCAAAAACAAAACCCACAGCGCACATTATATTCAGGACAAATATTAAGATGTCCTTAAGTGCAGTTTTGGTGAATAAACTATTTCCCAAGAGGGGGAAAAAAAAAAAAAGACATTACTTTACTGAGCTGTCAAATACCAACATGATGAAATGAACAGACTCCAAAGCCTCCTCCCCACAGAGGTGCTGAATTTCACCGAGGTAAATTAGCCCGCCGCTGCATCCAGCCCGAGTCACACCACTTTAGGTCAGAGCATGTCCTGCCTGCGCCGCTCCGCAGGCTGCACCAGCACTGGAGCCGGCAGCGCGAGGGCACCGGGCCACTGGCTGTGCGGCAAAGCATGAAGCTTTGAGCTGACGCTGATGTGAGGAGGATTGCCCGCGTGCCTCTGCCAGGCCATGCTGGGAGAGCACCCAGGGTCGGGCAGGGGCAGATCAGGCTTGAGCACAGCATCCTACAGCCACAGCTCTCCTCCCTCCATCCATCCATCCCTCCATCCATCCATCCCTCCATCCATCCATCCCTCCCTCTGTCCATCCCTCCCTCCCTCCCTCGCCTCCCAGAGGCAGTGTAGCCGGGGCAGGCTGCATCCCTCTCCGCTGTCCAAGCGGACATCCTTCTCCCAGGTGTGGCTTGCTGGGGGTGAAGTTTTCAGACTGCAGCTGGATGGAAAGGTTGCAGCTCACAGACACAGGTGAGAACTTGAAGGGACTTTCATACAACACTTCAGTATCACAAGCTAAAGGAATAATCTTACCTTTTATCTATTTCAAGTACCTCAGGTGAGGTACAGTTTGAACTTCTAGTTGCACCCCTGTTACACAGTACCTACATGTCTGCTGAGATGCGGTCCCTGAGCTGTTTGTGGGCAAAACACCTCTGTCCCTTCCTAATGCCACTCCAGGATGTCCTTAACATGAGGAAGAGCAAGGTGAGAGATGATGAATAGTGGTGGGGGCGAAATCTGTTGCCAGGGTCCTTTGTTATTCACATGCAGATAATTTTTTTGAAAATGGGCAGCAGTTATGTTGTTACCAGTCTATAGGGCATGAGGAGTAAAGCCATGAGAACAACAGAAAGACCTAAAATTAAAAAAATAAATTAAAAAAACCTAGAGTACACATGTGAGTGACTTCACCTGCAAACAGATGTATATGGTCAGTTCCTAGAAGTGCCAGGCTCATACAAGCACCTAGATTTTTTTTTTACATTATCCCAGAAGACAGATGAACACAAAATCCATCTTCAATGCTTCATGCCATGGGCCAAGTTCTTAATTACATTAATGCCATTCAATTAAGGTCTCTGCGGTCTTCACAAAAAATCCTAGCTTGATGTGGCCCAGCGACCTCATGGCTGTCAGGACCAGAGTCTCTCTTTTGAGAATTTGTTTCTTTTGCAGAAATCACCACACTTGCTGATACAAAGCCTCAGGAGCCAAGTCAAACAAAGCACAGAAGCATGTGAAACGTTCTTTATGCATCAGGATTTAGTTCAAGCAACGGCCTTGCCTTCATGCATTACTACCAGCCGATTTCTTTATCGCCCTGGGGAGGCGAGGTTTGTCCTTTATCTTTGCGCTTCAGCTCTCTGCACATTATTCTTCAGCAAACATTTAAATTCACCATAAATCCACAAGAAACCTTTTTTTTTTTTTGTCCCCTGCCAGTAGACCCCTTTGCTTAGCTGCAGCTTACTCTGCCTCTGTGCAATCATCGACTCAGGTTTCAAACTCTTTACCAGTGTTCTTAGACTTAATTTGAAACTATTGCAGGAGACAGTAAAAACGAGTTTAGAGAAATAATTTTTCCTGCCAGCTCTCATTCCACTATTTCCTCTCCCATCAGTTCTGCAGCCTACTTTGTTCCTTCTCCTCTTAAAAGGATTTTCTGCATTATGATCCCTAAATTGTTCATATTCCTGTTTAGGTTACAGCATTCTCGCTGCAAGCAACAACAGTTTATGTTTCGTGCTTCAGGCATTTCTTAGAGATAGATCATGATGCAAATTCTCTGTGAGAGTAACACTGTGGAATTCAGGGAGACTCTGCCTATTCTGGCCAGCAACCCCTTTGACCTGGTATTTCTAACACTTCATCGACACTAAATCTATTTTGATATAACTTGCGTTCTAAAATTACATACAATTTTCTTATTTATTATGCCTATCTAAAACCCTGAGTTCTTCAATTTGGACAACATCAATAAGCAATTTAACAGCCCAGAGAAATTAATAACACTCACCACTGAGCTCCGTTGTCAGGCCACAGACCTCCTGATCTCAACAGATTGCTTGGCGCAGTCTCAATATCCATTATTTATCGGGAGATAATATCTTTTTGCTCAGTATGATGGCATTCTCAGAAATAATTCAACTGGAAGGAAAGGTACCTTGTCAAAAAGTCAGCATCTTAACAGCTGAAAAGAAAATTTGTGAGATAAGAACTATTGGATAGTAAGAAAGGGTATTTGAAGAAGTAATATTCCTCTGGAATAAGTCAGAGACTCTGACGACTAATAAGAAGTGGAACATTTATCAGTTGTGCTTATCCTGGGACAGATTGGTAGGACATTAAATTGTACTAATTTTCATTGCAGCTAAAAACATGATCACACTTCTGTTTCCAAACAATGAGAAAAGTTTATCCTCATCCACTCTGCTTCCAAGGAGTGCCTAATTTTGTTTGTTTGTTTAGCCATTTCTATGCAAATAAGCTAAGAGTTTTAATAACCATCAGGACAGAAATGCTTTATTACTGATTGCATTACAAGTATATTACCACTGTCAAGCTTTGTGCACACAGCCACATCAATTAATCTTCCAATTTTTTTCTACCAGTCCTAAGCAAATTCCCGCTTTGTGGCAAAACAAAATTAATGGCCCAAATGGAGCATAAATGACCTCCCATTTCAGTGCTAACAGATATTACTTAGCAGGGGATTCTTTCAAGTATTCACTAATGTCATTCTACAGTATGTTCCTTCACTTAACTTAATAGATTAAGAAAAACAGTTCTACGCTCACTAGTTAAATGATCAAAATTAAGTATTCATATAAGCCTGATCCTTATTGAAATCTGGCAGCTCAACCAACCCTGCAGAAAAAAGTGAGCCACTAACAACCTGTGGCAGTTCTGGCACTGACGTTGCGGTAATATCTGCTCAAGAATAAATGGTTCCTCTAATATTTGTATCCGGAAACTACAACTGTATCTGCAGAAATGTGGTATGACTTTTTTAAAAGCCAAGCATTGGCTTTTTAATAGGGTTAACACAGTATAACAAAGACAGATAAACACTGAATATATAAGTTCAGAAGATAAGCAGCTCAGTGTATGTTGCTTTACATTCCCAGGTCTAAGCACTGACACTGTGTGGTGCAGAAGAGGAGATGTCACATCTGGATGGATGGCAGTACCTGTCCTGCAGAACTGGTACACACAATTTACTGAATTCCCCCATCCCCAGTGAGAACCCCCACAGACCACGCACACTGAGCTAAGCATAAAATTTAAGATAGTCTTGCTGTGAGGAGCCTTTTTTCAGGGGACGGGGATTTATTAGTCTTTTCAATAATCTGGAGGACATGAACACCCCAGGAATAGAAAGACTCCCAAACGCTATTCCTGACTCACCACTGGCTCATGGGTCAGTCCTGACAAATACTGTAAATTACCTATATGCACAGAGTATTCTTTTGAGGAAGCAGCCCTTTTCCTGTTGCATGGTGTCTCAGTGTTTGATAACCACTGCTGTCTTCTACTAAATGCCTGTTTGTCAATGTGGTGGTCCAATATTTTAGTGGTGGAAACCAGACAGCAGTTTCTAGACTGGTCTTCACAGGTTACATGAAAGCAGCAGTGGCAGCTCACAATCCCAGTCTCAGAGGACACTGATGACTTACCTCCTGCCCATCCCCTTCCTCCCACCTGAGAATGGTAGCAACTACTCAGAGGCAAAGTTTGCAGGCCAGATGCAACCATCCCCAGCACAGCTGGATTCTCCAGGTCAGCAGCATACAGGACTCCTATGCTGAAGTAACCATAGGTTAAGTATGTCGTTGAATTGAAGCTTGCAGCTTCTTAACTACTGATGGACAATCCTGCTCAGATGCTGAAGAGATAATGCTTGAGTACGAGAGGGAGAGAAAGGGGAGGAGTAGCAAATGTTTTTCATCTTTCACAGCCAAAGACAGAAAATGCAATTCTGATTAATATGTTTTAACAGACACTCATTTGCAAGAGTGAAATTACTTTGGGAGGTCATCTCTGCTTACGAGATACTTATTCCTTCAGAAAAACACCTGAACATTTGGAGTAGTTTAAGATCTACAAAAAGCATCACTCGCACAATATAAATTCTTTTGAATTATTAGCCATCATCCAATAGCCCGACACAGTGACTGATTTCACTTTTGACATTTTAGATGTGAAAGACGCACATAAAATTCACTCAGTAATGAAGAAAGACAACAAAAAATGTAAAAACACTTGGGGCCAGTTTCTGCTCTGAGTCAACGTTGCTACCTCGCTCACAAGACATAGCATTGCTCTGCATTGAGCCCAGCACTTGTAGCAAAAAATAGACTTCAAATAAAATGTGTTCCCACCTTAACAAATATGTGTCTACAGCTATGCTGAACTTTGCCAAGGGCTTCCCTTGGTGAAATATTGATTTTTCATTCCATCTTCCAGCAGCAGCAGGAATCTCTAAATCCCACAGTGCTCTGAGAACAAGACTTCTGGAGTTAATGTCACAATATCACCTCCTAACAGTATGGTAATTTACCCAGAGAAAGAACTTTCTCCTTTCCTTTCTTGATGCCTTCCAATCTGTTTTTCCTACTTTTCTGAAATCAACTTTGGGGTTTTGCCACTCATATATGCGGAGTTTAGAACAATATTATTATTTATGTAGTAATATTTGCATGCCGGGGAGCCCTTCCCTTAAAAATATTTTCAAAAAGGTGCCATTCTTCATAAACCTATACAAATTATATTATGTTTAGGCCAGTGTGTCCAAACACAACTTAATATTGTTTTTTCCCCTGGTTCTTTGTAAGGTTGGCTCTGTTGGGCAGAGACCTTATTCTTCCTGTGGTTAGTCTTTCAGCAATTACTTTTATTCCCCTTTTTCTTGATCCAAACCCAAGGAATACGTGATGAGACTGCTTGGCAGCAAACTGAAAGCCCATAAAAAAATCATGCTGTTTCATGTATGTGAGTATCCCATTGGTGCAAGACAACACTGGGGCTGAGAACTGCCCCCAGGTCCTCTGGGCTACTTCTTGGTCTTCCTAAGCCCTCACTTAACGTTGGCAGGATGAACGGGTTTCTGCCAAAAGAAAGCTCCAGTCCCGAACAGCAATCCTGTTACAGGGACCCAACAAAAGGGGAGAAGTATGAGATGTGGAGGAGAAAGCCAGCGCTGGAGGTGGCAGAAAACAAAGGAGGGACAGAAGGACAAGGGGGAGGAGGGAGGCAGGAGCACACAGGAAAAGTGCCAAAAACAGATAGAAAGGAGAGAGTTATTTCCAAGAAAAATGAACAAGTGCGAAAACAAAGGGAGAACACAGAGAGCAGGTGAAAGAAAAATTGTAGAATAAGAGACTTGTGAAACAAAAGGCTTCAAAGGCAGCTGGTAGCCATGGGGGGGAGGGAAACAACTTCCAGGCACCCTTCTCTCACTCCTCGGTCAGCATAATCTGCAAATGTTAAAGTTCGTTTCTTAATTACCAAGTGCTTTTTGTCTTGGAGGTTTTATTTTTTTCCTAGAATTGGAAGATTACTGCCTTGACTGTTTTATTTCTGCATGGTTCCTTCTTAATTAGACACACACAGGTGCACACATGTGAAACGATGTGCCAGCAAAAGGGCGAAAAAACAACCTAAATTATTCACTTACCCATGGAGGGGGGGAAATATGACTTATTTTTAATCCCTTTTCTTGGAAGTAGTGAGAAAGATCCTGACTCACACGTCTTCCTCCCTGGGGATGTCCTGTCAGCTGTCAGATTTGCTGGAGCCAGAAGGAGCTGGTGGAGCAGGCTGAACTGCATGGCGTGGTGTTTGTGGATTACTGCACACGGTAACCAAGTCTTGTCCTCAAAGGTCTGCTGGGAATTTGCAGCTTTGTTATCTGCACATGTGCAGATGAACCAGAAAAAAAAAATAGCAGCAGACAGGGATTGTTCATGTAGAGTATATTTTTGCAAAGTGCAAAGCCATTTAATGTGACTGTTGTTCCAGGAATACCTTCCAGAGTCACTATTTAGTAGAAAACAGGTAGTGTATTTTTCTAGCCAAATTAATGAACACACTCCCTGCTTTGAAGAATTTACAATCTGAACCGACCACAGGTTGTGTAGATGGAGAATTAGATTCAATATGACATAAATTAGGGAGAACTATGTACTATTTTTGTGACTTTCAGACTCCACTGAAACTTGTAAGTTATAAAACTTACTGGATTACTATTTTTCATAGAATTCCTCCAAAGACCCTAGTAAGTGCTAGCAAGTTGGCCAAGCATGATTTCCCTTTCATAAATCCATACTGACTTCTCCCAGTCAGCTTCTTGTCCTCAATGTGTTTGGAAATGGTTTCCAGAAATTAGTTGTTCCATCACCTTCCCAAGGATCAAGGTGGGGCTGACCAGCCTATAGTTCCCCTGGGTCCTCCTTCTTGCCCTTATTGAGGTTATTGCTTTCTTCCAGACCTCAGGAACCTCCTCAGGTCACTATCATCTTTCAAACATAATCAAGAGTGGCCTTGCAAAGATATCAGTCAGTTCCCTCTGCACCTATGGATATATCCCATGGAGCCCCATGGAGTTACATATGTCCAGTTTGTCTATATGTTCCCTAACTTGATCTTCCTCCACCAAGGATAGGTCTTGCTGCAGACTTTCTCCCAAGTCTCAGGGACCTGGAATGCCTGAAGGTCAGTCTTATCAGTGAAGATCTGGGTGAAGAAGGCATTTGGTACTTTGACCTTTTCCATGTCCTCTGTCACCAGGTTCCCTGCCCTACTCAGCAGCTGTCCCACATTTTCCCTAGTCTTCCTTTTGCTGCTGATGTATCTGTAGAAGCCTTTCTTGATGCCCTTTACATCCCTCACCAGATTAAACTCCAGATGGACTTTGGTTTTTCTAAGCCCAACCCTTCATAACACATTCCTCCTGGCTCCCCTGCCCCTGGTTCTACTTCTTGTATGCTTCCTTTTTACATTTGAGTTTTTTTCAGGAGCTCATTGTTTATCCACACAGATCTCTTGTCTTTTTGGCTTGATTTCCTGCTCTCTGGGATGGTCCCTTCTTGAGCTTAAAGGAGGGGATACTCGAAAAGCAGCCGGCTTTCCTGAACCTCTCTTATCTGCAGGGATGTATCCCATGGGATTGCTCCAAGCCGACCCATGAATAGGCCACAGACTGCTCTCCTGACAACCAGGGCTGTGATCTTCCTAGTTGCTTTGCTCCTTCCTCTCAGGATGCTGAACGCCACCGTCTCATGATCACTGCAGTCAAGGCCATCCCTAACATTCACATGGTCATGACTGTCGTGGAAAGGAATTAATTTTGCCTTCTTCAGGTTGCCAACCCAGACTGAGCTCAGTGACCTCCTTTAACCATATTGCATCCCAAAATATTTGTGCCTCAATAGGAAGTTTTGATACAGGAATACTTCTATATTACTATCTCTGTTGTCATTTCCACCCAAGCAGCACTCCTTCTCTGTGCTGATGGATACTGCTGTTTAGATCACCAGACGCTACAAGCATGAGCTGACTCACATTTGTGATTGATCTGCATCTCCTGGGTGAAACAGAAAGAGTCATCACCTCCTCAAGCATTTTCAAGAGTTCCTAGAAATACACAGACACAGTTTTCTTCAAGCATTAAGGAAATATTCTGCCTTTGAAGAGAGCAGTGATCACAGCCAAAACCTGAAATAATGTTTAAACCTGAGAAAAAACACGAGGTATGCATTTTCAAAGCACTGATTTCTCAACATCTAGTTCTTACATCTCTGTACTCGCAAGTATACATTACAGTGGAAAGCTTTTGTGGGTTGGTACTATGTGTTCTGTCACAGCACACTCAGAAGGTCCATCATAGGGACATCCCTTCCTAAATTCAGACATAGGCTGCAGCAAGTAAAATGGTCTCAAAACAACTGCAAATTTCACTCCACTGCCCTAGACTTTGGCAGGCTTTTCCAGCAGATCAGGCGAAAGGAACAGCTATATAAGGAGATAAAAATCTCAAGGTGTATAAAGGGTGGAAAAGATAGGCAAACTGATAAAGTGATGTCCTTTCTCAACCACCATTAGCACAATGTTTCTCTAGATTCCTCATTGCTCTGGAAAGTACCTGCCTTTTTATATACAGTAATATGTTTTATAAAGAGCAAACCCCAATGTTCCCATTGGCAATACACCTTGTGGTCTTCTGACAAACCCACCAACAAAAATACCAGTAACAATACCTTGCATTTGGCAGCGTGATCACCTTTCCATGATCCGTACATATGAAATGCAAGTTCCCAGGAACTGCTAAGTATGGCAAAGTCCAGGCAAATACATGCAACAAATATGGATCACACAAAGGTGTCTGAAATCATGACCAAATCACACTCTCTCACTCTTTGTTGTTCCTGCTTTGAAGTACAATTCAGTACCAAAAACTATTTCGAACCACCTACATTAGGTTTTTTGTGCTTAGAGATATGCAGGGGAATAATTCTCTCTTCAGTACTTCCAACTTATTTTCCCAAATTCTTTTAACAACTTTTTCTAATATGACCAACCGGCTGCCATGGTCAATTTTATTTGCTTACAAAAAGAACAGCTAGTACTTTGAGAATGGTATTTTAAACAAGTCTTTCTGAAGCTGAACGGAAGAAGTTTTTACCTTGCACAGAGGCTTACGGTGTGGAAGGAAGGGTTTGCTGTGGACCAGCTGGAACACAGACAGTGAAGGAGCCCAGTGAGGGACTTCTGCTAGATCCATGTAATCTCAGAGAGTGTTGGAGAGCAAATACTGTGAAAGCCTCACAGCAATCCAGTGAACAGGGATATTTGGAGCCTCATGCCCCTAAAACAGAAACCTCTTCCTCCTGAGCGAGGGCTAAATCTTTGGAAAAGATTTATGAGATCTGAGCAGCTCAAAGGGAGCAGAAAGGAGTCATTTCTCTCCCACCGAATGAACTTCCTTGGCTGTTTCATGGGAGCACTATGTTACAAAAGTTTATGGCTAAGTTTTATAACACAAATTCCTGGAGATATATGGAGATTCTGGGGGTTTTTACAGCAATTTTAGTCATTCTGCTGACTGCAGGAAGCATTGAAAATATGTAATGTGATGAGCAAAGAGACAATCTGTATTCTGCTCAGCTAAAAAGACTGCGATCCAAGTAGGGCAAAACTGCCCTCGCTGGGACCCATGCCAATAAACTACAGAGAAGATCTGCTATATGCGAGGAGACATCTTTTGGCCTATATAATTTTCAGTTGTGAAATGTTGCTCTTCTTGAAACAAATTTCTTCTGATACGGCAGTGATGCTTGCCTTTTTGGGGAAACATGTCCATGACAACTCAAAAACTTTAAACACAAAGGGCCAGATCTATTCCAGATGTAATTTTTATGACAATGTGAGATTTGGGTGTTTAGCACTACCAGATTCCTGCTTTTTATGAAGCATGAGTATAGGATAGAAGCAATTGTGAGTGGCTTATCACTTAAAAGCTGTGCTCAGTAAATGGCATCCTGCAAAACAGCTGTTACGGTAATTCACTATCAGATGACGAAGAGCCCATTGAAAGAACTTTCTATTCCTCCTGACTGATGTGATTTCTTTAAATTAAAAAAAAAAAAAAGATGGAGAGAGAGGGGGATGTTTTCTAATCACAGAATTGCTTTATGTTCCAACCACAGCATCACACCAGTTGGCAATTTGAAACTCCAGACATGTTATTTCTTTTCACTTCAGGGCACAACAGAGTTCAGATACTTTTGACTATGAACAAACTGGTAAAGTTCTCTGGCTATTAATGCAGAAGAAAGAAAACCTCTGTGCAGGCACTGTCTATTTGTCGGCAAGGGATAAAGAAAACTAATTGCTTTTGTACTCCAAGCCTTACTAATTATTTTAGAATGACCCAAGTAGATCTTTTCATGAGCTTTCTATATATCACTCAAAAGCTTTATTGTCGACTTGCATTAATTTTGAAAAACTAAAGCAAATAATTACTTAACTGAAAAATAATGCAAACTTTATATGTTTTAAAACCTTCCAGGACATTAAAAAACTAATGTGATAATTGTAAGAAGCCTGATCCAAAGCTGACTGAAGTCAGTATGGGTCTTTCCATCAAACGCAGTGGGCTTGGATCAGGTCCTTGGTGTAAAAACATAGAATTCAGGAAGAAGATGATCAAATAATGTACTAGCCTGGTCTGGGAAAATTCATCTATAATTTCCAGTATGTTTTACTGATAGTGAGAAGTCATCTCAGACTCATCTCTCTGCTACACCACTTAATTATCTATGCTGTAAATCCTCAGGCTTACATCTGAATACATCACACAGCCACAAATTCTCCTTATCTTCCAGGCATTCAAGCAAATTAATTGCTTGCCTGGCCATTTTGTATTTTAGTTGTTTTGCTGCTTTTTGCAGGATAGGAACAGATTAACTTTCCCAAAGTCAATGCCTCAGTTCCTCATTGCTCTCTTCAGTCCTTTCTGCACACCAACTACTACACCAACCACTACACCAACCTACTTCCTTGCCACTGCTCAAAAATAGGGATTTATTGCACAACCTCCTGTTTGTGATCTCCAACACACTGCTCAGTACCCTGAGACAGCCAAATTATCAGGAACAGCTTGAAGCAGTAGAGAAACTGTCATGACTTCTGGTGGTATAGTTGGAATATCTAACACAAAAATATTTTTTGCATCACTTGCACACCTAGAAGTTCGTGAGGCTTTGAGTACATCACACATACAAAGCACCACCACAGGATGATGTCTCATCGATTTATTTAGGTTATATGGAGCTGGATAACATTTTTCCTGGGGCTCCAAGCACAAAGCCCCATCCTTCCACAATTCCTGTCTTCAGAAAGAGTGGAGTGGAGAAGGCCTAGTAAGTCAAGATCAAAAAACAGATTAAGATGAAGACTGTCTAGATACAATCCTTTATAAAAGACTTTAAACTGTAGGAACCCTGCAGCAGCTCAGTGTAGGCCCCCAGTGTGCTCTGTGGCTAGAAGACCTTGTCATGATGGTCTCCACTGTGCAGAATCATTCTGGGGAACTGCTGAGCTTCCTAATAATACCATCTGCCCCGCTCTGTTAAATGGTGCAATCTTCTTCTGCCCTCTGTGCTTGGGATATGCTGACAAGAAGTAAGGCTAAAGTTGTGTGTGTGCATGTGTATGTGTACCCTTCCAAATTTGCATGGTCCCTGATGCCTCTCACAGCCTCCAGCCTGGGAGGGTGATATGACTCGTGCTTTGAATATCAAAAGACCCTGCTGCATCTTCCTGCATATTTCCCTAAGAAATGAACACTCAGGCTGCAGTTGCAAAACGTTCATGTGCCACTTGTGCATGTTCTTCCCTCTGCTAAGAGTATGTTTAACCAGGCAGATGTCATAACTTCTGCCTGTGGGTAACCTGAAAGAGAGATAGCTGACCTGCAGGCAGCTTGTTTTCTCTGCACAGCGCAGGCTCCCAGGGTACACAACAGAGGGTATCGCAAGAAGCTGAATGCACATTAGGGAGCAGCAAGAGCAGTGATGCTCCCCAGGGCTGGTAGCTGAGGGGGACCCCAGGGTGGGCAGGGCAGACCTCCCACCAGCCAGGGTTCATCCCACAGTACCCAAGTGAAGCAAACAGGACAGCCCCTGAGATGGTGTCCAGTCCAACCAAGAATGCAGATCATAAAGTAGTACCGTGATGAAGAGGTAGGTCTGAGATTGAACTTGGAAGTCAGTCTGCAGGTCCATGTTAGGATCAGGACCGATGATCACCAAGCAGGGCCATAGTGATGAGGCAAGGCCAAGGTCAAGCCAGGAAATCTGTCTGTGGTTTGAGGTCAGCATCAAGGACCAGCATGGCCGTGGGCCTGCATTTACGTACATTGATGAGATCCCCCTGAGCCTTCTCTTCTCCAGGCTGAATAGTCCTATCTCTCTCAGCCTTTCTTCATATGTGAGGTGCTCCAATCCTTTCATCACCTTCATGGCCCGTCATTGGACTCTCTTCAGTATGTCCATGTCTCTCTTATACTGGGGAGCCCAGAACTGGACACAGCACGCCAGGTGTGGCCTCACCAGTGCTGTGTAGAAGTTACCAGTAACAGCAGTGAAAACTGTCCATGTGGCTGGAACACAGCTTTCTTCTAACTTTGACCCAGGTTACATGACTCGGTTCAGCACCTTCAGATCTCCTGTGTTCTGGTTTGTGCCCATTGCCCCTTGTCCTGTCGCTGGGCACCACTGAAAATGGGTCTGGCCCCATTCTCTTGACACGCACCCTTTAGATATTCATAAGCATTAATGAGTCTCTCTCTCAGTCTTCTCTTGTCCAGGCTAAACAGAACCAGGTGCCTCAGCCTTTCCTTGTAAGAGAGATGCTCCAGTCCCCTGATCATCTTCATAATGGAGTGTCCCAAGCCTTGGCATGCCCTCAGCTTGTCCTACTGACATGCTCCTTCTTGTTCTCCTGACAAGTCTACTCTGAATACTAGTACTTTCACCTCATTTCTCCTATTTGCCTTGAGCTGAAAACAGTAATGGTTTATTGTTGCTGACTCCAGAGCTAAATGAGCTTTCCTGTAGTGTGTCTGGTTGAGTTAACGTTATAGCTAAATGCTAAGCATGGGCTTTTACCTATGAAATGATGTACTGCTAGAACAGTTTTATTGTTTTTCAATTTTAATTGTTTGAATTTTCTTCAAACTTCTTAACATTTTACCTGTATTATGAGCTAAATGCCAACATCCTGCTCCCAGATGAGCTGTTTGCTAGAAATTTGGATGGATGTTCAAACAGAAAGTTCTTACTGTTCAATATTGTTATTAAAGGCTTTGAATGTTATTTCTGTAAACACTGTTTTAATCAGGTAGTGGAAAAGGTGCTGTTAAAAGAGACCAGGAAGTTCAGAGCAAGCCCTGCAGGTGTCCATAAGTTGTGTGTGCTTTTAGCTGGATGGTCTTCACACAGCATAACTGTGGAAGCACTTCTTACCCAAAAATGCAATAACATACTTGTTCTTCAGAAAATGAAATCATGCAGACACTAAGAAAAAAAAAAGGCTCTGAAATCAGAGTAAGTTGTGTCAGCATAGAAATGAATGTCCTCTCTAGAAAACTGGCCTTGACCCTCTGAGACATCCAGAAGCTCAAAGCAACAACAGCAGATCCCAGTTTCTTGGAAGTAGCTGGGAAGTAACAGATTAGGAAACCATTAAACTGGGCAGATATCAAGGGAAACATTTTGTTTGCCTGTTTGTTCAGGCACCATATCCTTAAAAAATATCTTTTCACCTCCTTCCTTTTTTTTTTGGTTTGATTCTCCATTAATTCTGCTTAAATTTGTCTTTCCTTTTTGCTATTCAACAAATGATCCATATTTTCTTGTTTTTCTAAGGAGGTCTTCTGCATTTTTAAGTGGTATGGTTGCAGGCAAAAATACTGGCTGCACTGATTGCATGCTTTACTGGTACGAGTTATGAACACACATCATACCATCTCCCTGGAGAGAAAGCACCAAAGTCTCTCCAGGTGCAGCTACTGGTACAGATGTGGTTATACTGAAACAGTACTGCCTTCTTTGGAAAAAGCCGTACCTGGAATAAACTAAACAGCACCAGAGTATCTTTGAACTCCCGTCATTGCGAGCTGCTTTCCTTCATGCATTACACCTGCAATGACATGTAAACCTGCAATGACAGCGGACTCTTTGAGCAGGCTCGGCCCATGCAGAATGGGATTCATTGACTTTTCCAGCAACACTTGGCTTTGAGCGCTATAACCTTTCTCCGATATCACGGTTCGGGATCGGCAGGCAGAGATGGAGGTGTAAGTAAGCATGCAACACTATTAACGAATCTCATCGAAAGGAGATCACAAAATCCTCGAGCTGCATAAGTCTCTAGAGGCTATCTACAACTAATTTTCTCAGCCGTGTTGTTTCTCCAAGCTCCCTGTAATAATGAAACAGCACTTACATCTTTTAAACAACATATTGTGTAAATTATAAGTGACACATAACCCTCCCAGCAAGCCGAGGAAAATGACAGCATTAAATTCCCAACAGCTATCAGAATACATTAACAATTTTAGAAGAAAATGACTTTTGAGAAGACAGATTTTAAATAAATAAACATGAATCTACAAGGTTGCAGCAGAGCATGGGATTCATCCGCAGCATTTTGCTTTGGTGTCACATAACTCCATCCAAAGAAAAGCAAAACCACCTTTGATTAGAAAGATATGCACAGTTACAGCGAGTTAATCTCAGCTCCGATCGCAAATTTGTCAAAGCGCAGCAGCCTTAGCTCAGAAGGGATTTATGTTGGACTGAAGCTGAAGAACTTGTGAGCCCCTATCGCAGAAAGCAGCCCTTCCAAACCACAGAGGGAGAGATGGAATAATTGCGGTTACAGCTTTGGTTGGCTATAGTATCCCTTCAGCTGCTGCTCCCTTCTGTGTGCACTGCACTTGTCGGTGTCATGACACGGCCCTTCAAGTGACCAGCTTTGCTGCAATAATACAGTCTGGGTCATAAGCGTCTGTCTGTTTAGGACTTGGGCTTGGCAAAGGAACAGCAGTAAATAAGCTGGCACCTATGAGACAGGGGCGCAGCCGGCCGGGCGGCTCCAAGCCAGCGGAGGAGCGGACACGTGCACAGCTCCAGCTGGGATGCTCTGGATCGCTCCTCTCTTTCCCTTTATAGCTGGTAACTGCCTCCATGTCTCCCTCTGTTCCTAGAAAAGGCAGTTTGGGGAGTTTCACACTACACTGTGGTGGGGCTCGTGGCCACTCACTTTTGTTGTCAGATTGGTGGGAGTCACTGGCTCCCTCTATCAGTAAAGTGCAGTGACGAGGTGCCATGCTGCCTACATTGGCCCCAGTAGTATATTCAGTGCTATATTCAGCCTAAACCAAGGACTATAGTCCTGCATGCACACCCCAGGTATGGTATAGGCAATCACTGGAGCAGCTCCAAGGGTCACTTTGGAAAGACCATCACTCACAACCACCTTTGGGCTGCAAGAGCACTTGAATTTCAGGAGGGTACAGATAATGTCTAAGGCCAGCGTAGGTCCCTTAGCACTCTACTTTCAGCCTAATGCAATATCTCAAAGTTGCATGCTTCCAAATCCATCCCTACAGCTTTTGAGCAATGCAACAAGCGAAACCTGCTGAATCAGCAGCTCTGGGAGAGGCGAGTTAGGCAGAAAAGGTTTCAGAGCTGCCAAATTTTCAAGCAGTAGCATGGCACAAAAGGCAGAAGGCAGATGACATGAGGGAGCAGGCCAGAAGGCACTGGAGATCACTGCACAATCTACGCGGCAAGCAAAGGGCATGTAAGCAGCACAGAGAAGTGAAAAGTACCATGACTATCGGAATCGATGCAAATGGGTCCCTTGGGAAAGCATGTTTTTATACAAAGAGACAGATAAGAAGTGAGGTGATTCACTATTCATGCAGAGGACAAAACACAGTCCTGACAGCCGGCAGAGCTGATAGTCTAAGCAGAGACCAAGGTCAATTGCTGTGTAATTCATATTTGTATCAGAACAAGTATAGCGCAGAACAGCGGATATTTCAATAAGTAGAGAAAAACTGCATATCACATATTGGTGAAAGAAATACCCAAAGCTCAATTAATTAAAATCTAGACTAAGAAAATGAGAGTATGAAACGCCCTCATTGAAAAAGAAGCTGCAAACGCAGACTAAGCTGATTCCACAGAAAGCAATGCTGCAGCCAGAGAAACTCAAGTGTTCAAGTGGATGCATAACTTGTTGCAACAGGAATGCAAGACGGTCAGAGCATTGAAGCAGATCTTCCCAAAATAACCTCTCCAACTGAGAGTACAAAGATTTTAAACTTGGAAGTCAGGTTTCATTACAGTATAAACTCAAATTTTTAACTTCTTCTGCAGAGAAAACCCATAGTCCTATATCAGGCTGAACAGAAATAAAAAAGCTTATAGAAGACTTTTCCTCCCATCCACTATGTCTTTGCAGGGCAAGCCCCTATTTCCAGTTTGGTTTTTAAGTCAATTCAGGGATTTTCTGAATTGCAAATTGAGTTTTTTTCTCTTTCTGTCACCAGTGAGACAGGGAACAGCTGGAGTAGTAAATGGGACAGGCACAGACCTCTCTCTGCTTCTAAAGCCAATTGGTACAGTACAGGGCAAAATGCACTTCCCCTCTAAGCAGGGCATCTATATGCAAATTGCCTAATCAGGAACAGTTCCTTAGTCCTTTGGTCCCATGGATCCTTGCATCTGCCATGTCCTCACAGCCTCAGCCTCCGCATGCCACTTGGGTCCTTCTCTCCTTGAGCACGTCCCACTGCTCCTGAGGGAAGGAGCAACCTCCCCCTCGCTCCCCTCACCCCAGACCCAGCTGCTCTGTCTTAGAGTTACTTGAAATCTCCATTAAAGCAGTTCAGATGGTTTAACTATGCATTTGAGTTTTTTAAAAGACGACATGAAAAAGGGGGGGCAGGGGGGGTGAAATCCAAGCTTAGTTAGGTTAAACCAGAGATATGCACTTACAATTCCATACTGCTGAATGTGGTTATAGAAAATGGGTCGGTCTCAGTGATAATATCATTGGATATTGAACCATGGAATATGGCAAATGGAAATGATCTGCATTAAATATTGTAAGAGGGGTAGCAAATTTGGTACTGAGAAACCAATAGTGGTCCTGAGACTTCAGATCAAGGAAGGTAAATCCAATGTCATGTTTGTATACTGAAGAGAAGCCCAGTGTAAGCATATCTAGCAGTTAATAGGCATAAATATCTGCAAGATGGGCAGTGCATGTCCTTAACAGCATTCACTACTGTTAATAGCTTGATGAAGAGAGAAATGCTTTTGGCTCCCAACAACTCCAAAGATTTATGAGGATCATTATAAGGCTTATGAATATAAGGCACTTAAAAATGAGAACTGGTAAAACACTAACAAAGCAGTGAGAGACAGATGAATGGTTCTGAAAATGAAGAATGTTCACTACAGTCAGAGAGAAAGATGCATGGAAAGTGATTTAAGAATCAGTCAACAAGTTTCTCCTCGATAACTCTCGAGTAAACAAAGTTGCTATTGGATAAGAAGAAACACCATCACATAGATGAAGAACTGGTTAAAAGAGAGGGAATGTGGTCAAAATGGGCAGTCAATTTTCATAGTGAGGAGTGATTTTTAATGAAACCCCACAGGGATCTCTGCTGTGGCCTGTTCAAAATCTTCTTCAATGATCTTGAGAAGAGGATGAATAGGAGAAGTGAAAACATTTGCTGGTGGTAAGATTTCAGGCCAGTTAGATGAAAGCTCTCTGGGAAAAACTGTAGAAGGACCTTGTAGAATGGACAATAAAAATGGGCAGGTAAAATTCATTGAAGCACAATTACAGGTTGGGCTGGAGAGCAGCACTGAGGAGAAGGACCTGGGTGTGCTGATCGACGAGAAGTTCAACATGAGCCAGCAATGTGCGATCGCAGCCCAGAAGGCCAACCGCATCCTGGGCTGCATCAAAAGAAGTGTGGCCAGCAGGGCGAGGGAGGTGATTCTGCCCCTCTACTCCACTCTCGTGAGACCCCACCTGGAGTACTGCGTCCAGCTCTGGAGTCCCCAACATAAGAAGGACATGGACCTGCTGGAGCGTGTCCAGAGGAGGGCCACGAGGATGATCCGAGGGCTGGAGCACCTCTCCTATGAGGAGAGGCTGAAGGAGTTGGGGCTGTTCAGCTTGGAGAAGAGAAGGCTCCGGGGAGATCTTATTGCGGCCTTCCACTACCTAAAGGGGGCCTACAAGAGAGCTGGGGAAGGACTTTTTACTAGGGCATGTAGTGACAGGACGAGGGGGAATGGCTTCAAACTGGAAGAGGGCAGGTTTAGATTGAACATTAGGAAGAAGTTTTTCACTTTGAGGGTGGTAAGGCACTGGAACAGGTTGCCCAGAGAGGTTGTTGAGGCCCCATCCCTGGAGGTGTTCAAGGCCAGGCTGGACGTGGCCTTGGGCAACCTGGTCTAGTGGGAGGTGTCCCTGCCTATGGCAGGGGGGTTGGAACTCGATGATCTTCAAGGTCCTTTCCAACCTAAACCATTCTATGATTCTATGATTCTATGAATATACATGTAAAGGGATTTAAAAGATTTTAAACAAACCCAGCTTTATATGCAAAGCGATGGGCTCTGACTTGACTGTCATCTCTTAGAAAGAAGATTGCTTGGTTATAGTGTTTATTATTAAAACATCATTTCCACACACTGTCTTGGTATAAATTAGGTGTCAAAGACCATTAGCAAAGGAACAGAGAACAAAACAAAGCTCCTATGAAAGTTCTTCTGCATTTATATCTTCATTATTGTAATTTGTGCTGCTCAAGTCAACTCAAAACATGACCAGGGAAAGATGCAGAGAATAACAACATAGACAATCAAGAAATGATCATGCTTCTGTATAAGAAACTATTGAATGCATGCAGATCCTTCAGCTTGGAGAAGAGATGACTGAGGAGGATATGACAGGTGTCTTTAAGATCTCAAGTGGCAGGGAGGACATGGCTGCACAGAAGCTGTATTTCCAGCTGAAGAGCTGAAAGGCTTGGGATGAATTCAACAAGGAGAGCTTTGCACTGAGGCTGAGCTGTGGAACTTCCCTGGCAGCTTCTGGCTTATTATTCCATGCAGGGTCTCTCTGCATTTGCTCCTACCTCTCTCCTCAACGCCTTGGCCAAGGATCCCTTACGTGTGCCCTGGGGACTCCAGCTGGCATAGCCAGCACAGGAAAGAACATAAATATTCTAATACATACCAATGACAAGCCCAACTGCCTGGTACAGATGGTATCCGCTCCTTTCATTGCACTAAGTATTTCTCAAGATTTGGACTTGAAAGCTAAGTGACCTGCCTGCAGAGAAATGAATGATCAAGACAATCCCAATGGGACCAATAAAAACCCGTATGTCAAAGCAGGCACCAAGGTACTTCTCATATTCATTACCTTCTTGTCATTCCTTCTCTCATAACAAACACAGGAAGCATTGTCTTCTCTTTTCTTAGAGCGTCCCAAATGCTATTGTAGGGTCTCACCCCAAACACATCCGCCTCACATCTTGGGGAATGAAATCATCCATTGTTTCCGTAGCGACAATAAGCACTAAGAGAATTCAGACAATGATGCTTTCTGAGGGGTTAGCACTTAGCTTGAGAGTGAGCATCTCAGATAAATTCCCTGCCTTAGAAAGATCTCAAATTCAGAGTTACCCCTTCAATCAGCAAACAGCAAGATAGCCAGTTCACTGGATCCAAATTATTTTGGTGGTTTAGGTACAGTTCTGATAGCCTTTAAACTACATCTGTATGGAGGGGCACATTAGACCAGTATCTGCTTTTTCATATTAAAAATAAACCAAAAAACTATGATAAAGTAATGAAGAAAAATTAAATTCAATTTAGGTACAAGTTGATATCCAAAAACGACAATAGTTGGATCATGCTTGATTTCACTGACAGACAGAGGTTTGTACATGCTAACCTAGAGGAATCATTAAGGAAATTAGACAATCTTTAAAATGTCTGGAGAATATATGTGCTTACATAAACACAGTACATGCTGTCCCCTAAATTACTACTTGCTGTTATTAAATAGCCTACTTACAGTTTTGTACTTGCTGGCCAAAAACCATCATTGACTATCTATGCAACTGGAATCTTTGAAAATTAGTACTATTCTCCTTGTCCTAATACCATTATGAAAGTCACACACCACAAACATCTACCCCATTTTTTAATTTGTACCACAGGGCTATATTGAAGTGCTATGGATCAGATGTAAAGACAAATGTACTGGTCAAGACAGAGGCCAAATGTATTTTCTGTAAGCAATTGTACAAAGATAATGAGGACTTATCCACACAGAAGGGATTTGTTTGTTTTGGCTCAAGTATTCAGGAACGTTGGACTGGAAAGGACCTCCAGGGTCCATTTCTGCAGCTAGAGGCAGCTACATCATATAATTCTTTAGAGGAATTTAACGAGCTGACACAAGACAGACACAACCAGGGGTCAGTTCAGCCGCTCCTCTCACAAGCATTGAGAGCCATGTGAGCGCTTAGCGTGTGGTCTCAGCTGCTGTGACAGAAGGGCACGGATCTGCCAGGTCCGTGAGGATGTCCCAGGTACTCTAGAGCATCTTCACTGGGATCTGATACCTATGTCTAAGCAACTGTGTTGTGCACTTGAACGTAGATTCAAGTTTCAGGAGACTCCAAAAGAGCCCCATAAGCTCCCATTTAGAGTTAGTGGAGCTCTAGACACTAAAGGTTATGGCATGATTCAGCTGACCATCACTAGAATTTAGTTTGTTTGCTCAAGCCAAGGTATTTATGGCACTTTTTAAGATGCCATACATCATCAGATATGTATCCGTGGCATTCACAGTAAATTGCTGTCTTACCAGAGGCTAGGTGAGATAGAATCATAGAACAGTTTGGATTGGAAAGGACCTTCAAGATCACCTAGCTCCAACCCCCCTGCCATGGGCAGGGACACCTTCCACTAGACCAGGTTGCTCAAAGCCCCATCCAACCCAGCCTTGAACACTTCCAGGGATGGGGCATCCACAACTTCCCTGGGCAACCTGTTCCAGTGCCTCACCACCCTCCAATTTAAAAATTTCTTGTGATATCCAGTCTAAATCTACCCTCTTCCAGTTTGAAGCCATTACCCCTCATCCTGTCACGGCATGCCCTTGTAAAAAGTCCCCCTCCAGCTTTCTTATAGGCCCTCTTCAGATACTGAAAGGCCACAATAAGGTCTCCCCAGAGCCTTCTCTTCTCCAGGCTGAACAACCCCAACTCTCTCAGCCTGTCTTCATAGGAGAGGTGCTCCAGCACTCTGATCATCTTTGTGGCCCTCCTCTGGACTCGCTCCATCAGGTCCACGTCCTTCTTGTTCTGAGGACTCCAAAGCTGTACACAGTACCCCAGGTGGGGTCTCAGGAGACCAAAGTACAGGGGGAATAGCCTACAGCATCTCAAATAGCTGTAGATCATTTGGGGCAATTGAGTCCTACAAGTCCACTTTAGGGTGATCTGAGCTGCTCTCTAGGTGCTGTTGACTACAATGAGAGCTTAAAAATCTGTTACCTGTGTAAACACCTACATGTAGATAGCTAAATTGGGTATCATTATTTCACACTGAATATTGCCCCGGGTTTCAACACCCTCAGAGATCTGCTGTTCTCATCCAGAGTTAAGTCCTCCTGTCCACACTGCAGTTCCTCATCAGATCGATCTCCTTTTTCTCCTTCGTCTCCACTCACTGTTTTTCATTGTTGGTCCCTAGTTCCTCTCTCTCCTCTCTTCTTCAAATCCCAGTCACAGATTTTCTCTTTCTGTCTCTGAACTCAGTCTTGCAAACCTGCTTGTCTCCTTTTTCCCGAAGCCAAGCCAGTTTCTGTTACCTCTGCGTTCGAATAAGGTAGCTTCTCCATGCACATGTTGCAGACAAAAGCACGCGGGGACCTGTAAGGATACAGGGAAGGCAGCCCTCCCCCCATTTCCCATCACTGTCCGGGGGGCCAGGAGGGGAAAGAGGCAGGGCAGCTGCGCTGCTTAGTGTACATGGAAACTGCAGAGATTTATGGAAGTCTAAACTGTGAATAACATTTAATGAGCACGAGCAAATGGTGAAAGTTTAATCAAATTTGGACACACATTAACAGGAAAGTGAAAAGTTCACACCTTGCATAAAGGGTACCCCTATAGCAGATTTGACACCTCTGCATCAGAATATAAAGGTGCCAGAGCTGAAAAGTAATCAAATGTCGTTTGCACAAAATCTTTTTTTTTTCCTCAGTGTTTTTTTCAAAGAGACATTGACTTAAACAGTCCAAAAGCACTCAACTCAAGGTGGTGCTATGCAGTGATGAAAGCCAAGGTCTGGGCAGCTTGGCTAACTGGTGGTGCTTCCAGTCACTTCGTCTAATACTGCAAACTCTTAGCTACAGTAATATTCAGCACTTTATGTTCCAGCCCTTACTAAAGTCGCAGTAATCCTTATTTATGCAGCACTACATTGCTTCTCTCAACACTTTATGCTATTCTAGTGGCTGCATTGCTGCTAAGCAAGCCGCAAACCCTTGGCCTGTCCCCTTCAAGCTGCTCCTGGCAACTTGGGAAGAGATTGCTTTGCCCAATGGCATTTTCCTACTGGCACAAAACACCGTCAGCAGCAGTCAGGATGTGAAGTTTTTAAACCAGCTGTTTATTTGGAGAATTCAGAAAATGAAAGGCACATCCATCCTTTCAGGTGCTAGGCATTCAGTTCAAGGAAGATGAAAAGCTATATAATCCACCGAGTATTGCTTTGAGGACATTTGTTCTCACATCCCCACTTTCTTTTAGCATGTCATCTTTTCACAAAGTCAGGCTCTTTCATCAATTTGCAGGTTCTGGATTCATGTTTCAGAGGTCCCAAACTGCAGGTGCTATTTATATCAGGCAATGACAGAATATTTGAAAGTGACAGCACATTTGACAGAATATTGAAAACTGACATCTTTCCCCAGTATATCCAGGGAACACCCAAGGTAGCCCATACAGTTTGCCTCACTTAGACCAGTATAATGCCATAGTCCCCCTGAAGTCGATGGTGCTGTGTTAGCAGCGGCTGTGATCTTTAGGCACTAATTCAGCAGAGCACTTACATATTTGCTTATCTATCTCATTCCCTGATCTGAAGCCAAAGATAATTTTGTATAGAAAAATATACTGGAATGTGAATGTATAAAATTGCAGCTGATGTTGTCGCTCAGCTTACAGGTGGAATCAGCTTCAGGTTATTCTGCCTCGAAATTAGCCCTGCTTTAAGCAAAGCACAGACCAGAGTGCTTCAGTGAATAGGAGAATAAATTATTGAATTGACACCTTAAGATTGGATTCCTGGCTTTGCAGCAGAAAAATCAAGAAATACTCAGTTAATATTATAAATAGATATGTTGTTTTATCAGTCACGTTGGACTTAGAAATATTTTGTTTTTGAATAAGCAAATACTGCTGGATACAGACATCAGTCAGGGTACTTCAGAAAGGATGTATCAATTTATTAGAGATCTGGGAAAAGCTCCCATTATTTAATTAAGTGATAAAGCAATTATAGGAATAATAGGCCATGTGTGCATGTAAATGTAGTACTGTATTATCTTGGGTAAATTGTGGATGTCATACATACAACAGTGCATACATACATTGAGCTGACAATTTTAAACTCCAAGTCCTAGAATTCTGTTATTTTACAAATTAGGAAAATAATGAAATAAAACATAAAGCATTTATGGAGTATATCACTGTTAAAATGCTACCCATTAAGTTGCTATTAATTAAACTCATTTAAATTCAGTGGAATTATGTTGCTTCACACAAGCGCCAGAGTGACTCACATAAAAATATGTCAGTAGTTTCTCTTCAAGGACATCAATACAATGTTGTTTTTTCCCCACTTGTGGCAAAAAAAAATAATAATTCAAAGCGTCTCTGATCCAGGCACCTCAAGCAATAACCCCTAGAAGAGCTGCAGGGTATACAGTGATAGGAGGTATTATGTTTCACTGCCTGTGGAGCAATAGAGTAGTGTATTGAAGCCAGGCACGTGCCAAAGTAGCTAACACAAAAGGGAGATTTCTCATAAAACCTGGTAGGAGTCGGCTGAAGCCTGCAAACACAGCAAAATAAAAAGTTTGCAATGGTGTTGCACAGATTGTCTGCTATGTATGTATGACAGGCTGAAAGAGTTGGGGTTGTTCAGCCTGGAGAAGACAAGGCTCCAGGGACACCTTATAGCGGCCTTCCAGTACCTAAAGGGTACATGAGAGCTGGGGAAGGACTTTTTTTGCAAGGGCATGTAGTGATAAGACGAGGGGAATAGCTTTAAACTGGAAGAAGGTAGATTTAGATTAGATATGAGGAAGAAATTTTTCACTTTGAGGGTGGTGAGGCACTGGAACAGGTTGCTCAGGGAAGTTGTGGATGCCCCATCCCTGGAAGTGTTCAAGGCTGGGCTGGATGGGGCTTTGAGCAACCTGGTCTAGTGGGAGGTGTCCCTGCCCACGGCAGGGGGGTTGGAACTTGGTGATCTTCAAGGTCCCTTCCAACCTAAACCATTCTATGATTCTATGATTCTGTGTAGAATTCTGGACACTTTTATTGAGTCAGACTTAAAATTAACCCAGTTTTGTTTCTAACAGTACAAGTCTACTGTTAGAAAAAATTAGCTCTGCAACTCTGAATTCTTGCTATTTCCTACGGAAAAAAAAAAGTACATAAGTTTCATTTAGCATAGCAACATTTGTAAACTGACACATTGTGAAACTCACAGTGCCTTCCCTATAGGCTGATATTCGAAAGTGAATTCATACTATTAAGCTCACACAACATTTGCATTCAGACAGGCAAGGCTTTGGCTAGCTATATATTTTGCTACAATTTTGACATTGAACTCAAGTCTACGGTGCACCTTTAGAGCAGTTAGAGAGAAGAGACAGCTTAATAGTTCGTGGCAAATCAATGTGAAAAAAAAAAGAACATTATATGCAAAAAACCCTCAACTCTGTGTTTTGGGAAAACCAATGTGCCAAGCAACTCCCACCATGGTGCACCTGAGTACAAAGGAGAAGCATCTGCCAGGCTTTTAGTTATACATTTGCATTTCTTTTCCTTTGTGTGATTAGGACACAACAAAGATGTGCAATGTCCTTGTGGCTTGAAGCAATGGCATGCTTCACATTTTGTCTGACTTTTGAGAACAATCAGTGAAGAAGTTCTGACAAAAAAATCTCTTATGTGGTGCGATTTATTCCATTTTTTTCCCCAGACCATCCATGTGTTTTGAGTCAGAGACATCCCCTCTTACACACCATTACTCCTCTCAGATTCAGTCTCTTCCTAGTCTTTGCCTACCTGAAGTTTTCTTTTCAGCAGCTCTCTCAAAGCATCCTTGGAGCTTCTCTTTTAAAATTATCTTTAATCCATCTCTGGGAAACCAGTAATAACCAGCCCTGGTCTGGGCCGGGAAAGAGCAGCCTGGCCTGACTTATTCTGCAGCACCCCCTTCCCAGACCCTAATGCCGTGCCTACACACTCCTCTCCCAGTACGTCTATTCTGGTTCACTAAACCATGTCAGGGTCCCAGCGGGGCTCTGCCTGTACTGCTAAAAATTTTGCATGGTTGCTAGCACGTTTTTGGCCTGGCCTAATTCCCAAACACAGTTCAGACACAGCTCAGAAATTAGCATGGGATGGGGGTCCACCACCAGGCAGCTTGGATGTGGCCACCCTGTGTGCACTGGTGGCTAAGAGAACTTAATCGGATGGACCTGACCATAGTTCCCCCTCAGGGACAGAGAACAGACCTTAGCACTTCAGTTTATTGGTACAGACACAGAATAAGTTCATTACAGCAAACTCAATGCCAAACACCTTCAAAATCTGCACAGCCTTGGACTTAGATATGTTCAGGAACATCACCAAAGCCAACCTGCTTAGAGGTCTCTGTTATGGTTTGAGAGTCCCATAACAATTTGTTGTCATTTAGACAATCATTCTATCACCCGATGAGCCCTCCCCACCTGGGAAAGGGAATCAGGAAAAACAAGGAAACCTGGGAGCTGAAGTATAAACAGATTTAATAGAATAAGATTAGATAATTAACATTAACAGCACCAGAGAACTGATATTGATCCTGACACCAATACAGAATATGCAAAGATTATACTCAGCCAATTATATCAGTAGGAAGCTGTGCACTCCCAGCAGTGGACAGCAAATGTCNTGCAAAGATTATACTCAGCCAATTATATCAGTAGGAACCTGTGCGCTCCCAGCAGTGGACAGCAAATGTTGGACACTGTGAGTGCTACAGCTTCAGGAGGAAGGGAAGGCCTCAGGAGTCTGGCACCAGGGCACGAAGTTCTCAGGATGTCAGCCATCAAGGGACAGAGAGAGCTTCGCGGCAAACTTTCTAATTTATAGTGAATTTGACATTGATGATATGAAATAATCCTGTTGGCCAGCTTGGGTCAAGTGCCCAGGTCTCGCTCCTCCTCATCCCTGCACTGGCTAGCTCTAAAACACTGAGACCTTGGAACCCACACACCATAGCTGGCTGTAAAGTAACTATTTTCACAAATTCAGACACTGGAGTCTTCTAAAAGTGCAGTCTTCCAAAGTATTAGAAGAGAAATTAGTCCTNACATCACCAAAGCCAACCTGCTTAGAGGTATCAAAACACACAAGTCTTTTAGCATCCTCCAGTGCCCCAGACTGCCACACATACCGGCCCAAGTCAGTGTGGTCCAGCACACCTCCCTCACTCACCCACCACCTCACAGTTCCCCTCTTCCCCCACACCAGGCACAGCTCTTCATGCATTTCATGATGTTGGCTGCATGGATGGAGCTGCTTCCCCTGCCATAGCGGTGCAGCAGGGTGCCCACCTGCCCCTCCAGCCATGGCACATCTCGTGCCAGGAACAGGGTGAGGGGATCTGATGGCAAACACCACCAGAGACAACTTCTGCAAAAGGTTGTGCTGAAACAGAGTGCCCACTGCATGCCTGGTGCTCTCACAGGGGTAGATGGCTGGCTCATGCACCCGCCATGATATTTGGTGGGAGTGGGAAGAAGCCGAATATTGCAGATACCCTGTGATTTACATTCTGTCTCAAAGCTGGAGATGATACGATGGAGGTTGTGACCACCTCAGAAGCACTCCTGAGCCTACTAGTCTCGCCAAAACTTCTGTGCCATCTCTGCAGCACTCCTTTTTCTTTCCTCTCGCCTCCTCCACTTATTAGTTTGGTGAGGTGGAGGCTTTGTTTCATCTTGGGAAAATAGAGATGTGAGCAGTGCCTGTAAACAAAAGTGGTTTTATGCGATTGCAATCTCTGTCAGCTCCTGAAAAACAAATAGCAGCAAGAAAAAGTCACAATATGCCGACATCTCCAGATGACTGTTTATTCCACATCTTTTGTATCTAAGTATCACTGACACTGTGTGAAAAACTACTGAACCGAAGTAGGGAATTGCCCTGAGGAAGTTTAAGACCTTATCATCTAGTTATTGATAAATGTATCTACGTTAAAAAAACGCATAAATATAGAAGATTAATCAATGTCAACAGTGCTTTGCCTTCAACCAGTGTGTTCATAAGCATTCTGAGTATGAACAAAACTCTGCTTGAAGATTTCACATACAAGAATTACGTTACTTCAGATGACAGCGTACAGCTCTACAGAGATCCAGCGCTATGCAGAGCACTGAGCCTTCTTCCTTACTCTCTCTCCATTTCTTTCTCAGACAGTAAGTTGAAATCTGACAGTGAAAGGATCACATTAACTTTCAAATGTTCAATATCCCAGTTCTCACTCCGTCGCTGAGACTACCTGCTAGGCAAGGAAGTTTGGTTTAATAAATGCATACTTGCAGTCATAGATCTGCATAACACTGCAATTTTTGACAAATTTAGTGAGAGTCTCAGCTTTAGAATTAACTTGTTATATAAATCAAAAAGACTACTAAGTTTGTGCTTTTAGAAACCCAACTAAAAATTTCAACTCACCCACATGTGAAATTCTGTGTCTAGCTGCTTGCCATAACTCTGGAAGTCAATGGCATCTCTTCCCATATGAAAAACAAAAAAGCATATGACTGAGCCTTTTTTCCCCAAAACATGGATTCTTGAGAGCATAACATAATGCCAGGAGGCTCTTTATTACCTTGCCCATGTTGCTGCTTTCTCACAGTTGTTTGATACATCCAAAGTGTTGCACAGCATTTGGTATGTCATTCACTACGTTATTAAGCAGTCATTAATGGATTCAATTTCAAATCAAACCCAGTACATTACCACGCTCAATTCTGTTACTGAGTTGAATTTACCTGGTGTGGTTCTCCATGAAACTGCATAGATTGGATTCAATTGGATCCTTTGAAGAGGTGCAGAGCAGTATATTACACCATCCATTTTCATCCTGGCTGCATTTTTAAGGAATTACAGTACTTAGGAGCCTCCAAATACTTACATATAGCACCACTCATGAAGAAAGTTAATCATACACATAAGCATTGCCAAGTCTGAGCTCTGTATGTGAAGTACTAATGGATTCAGTTAGGAACTGACTGAGTAACCTCTGACATCAATAGACAGATTCCCACTGTCCTCGAGAGGTGTTGGGTAATTTGACAGGAATTCAAATACAGGGAGAAAATCTAGCTTCCTCTTTCAACGGTTGTGATGACCAGGGAAAAAAATCATCATTTCCAAAATAAAGAACTATACGCAATCAGCATTACAGAAGGCCTGTCTCCTTCTGCAGCATCAAGTATTCATCAATGTCAAAGCCAGATCAGCCATCCAATCTAATATATTAAATTACAAAGATTGATAGTTTGATTTTAACATGACAGTTCCTGTAAACTGGTTATTCCTGGTACGAGGCATTTAATTAAAAGCCAAAGAGCCCTAAGTCACAAACTATCTCCATAATTCACGCCACTGTGCCTGGGTTTTTGAAGCCAGCATTGTTCAAAAATGCCAGTTTCACAGTCAGTTTGGTCAGTTCCTATTTCAGTCATATAAAACTTTCCTTCACCTCTGAAGATTACTCACTGCATGATCAGCGGGGGCTATAACAGTCCGAGGCTTTTAAACATCACCCTTGTATTATTACAATATGTTCTAAAAGCAGAGTTTTAAAAACATAAAAAAGCCCCAATAACCCTGCCTATGTCTGAACTGTCCACTACGTGGAGATTCCTCAAATTAAAGAAATCTTGACTCTATCCCCCATATAGCAGCTAGAAGAACCAGAGTGGCCAAAAGAAGCCCTAACAGCCCTGGAGAGGACAGATCTCTGCAGGTTAGGGTAGCTGTTGTAAATTAAACAAATCCCCATTTAACTAAGTTGCACTGGAGACCTCTAAATTAAAGATTAGCTCAAGACACTTTGTTGTTTATTCACCTCCACCACATCCTCTGCCTGATGAGCTCCAGTCTGCAATTCTTGGAGCCACCTCACAGAAACCCATGCTGTAGCAACAGGCCTGTGCCAGAGATGGATTCAGGTCCTAACAGTGTTGATTTTAAAGATCCTGTATGACCTGCAATAGTAATCCAGTAAATCTCTGAAAGGCATCACTCTCCAATACGTACCAACATGGAAGCCTTTCTGAAAGATTATCTTCCTCATAGACTACATAATGGCTTCAAAGGAAACTGTTAAAGTAAACAAAATTAGTATGTGAAAAGCTAATTCTTGACCTAATATCTAAATGAAAGTTTTCATTTGAGTCTAGCATTTAATTATCACATACCAGATGCCCATTTATGCTGTGCAGGCCCATGTCGTCAACTCAGCAGTCATGATGAGCACCAACTTTACAGTAAACCAAGCTTAATATACGAACACCAGGAACTCCTTAGACTTTGACACTAAGTTTCTCTGTTTTAAGCAATGCACTTTTCCTTTCCTCTCCTTTTCCCCAACTGCATTTTGCAGCTGTTACCAATAGGCCTCTTGACCAATTATTGATCTCTGGATACTCAGAAAAGCAATTAGCCTTGCTATTACTGGGATTCCTTCTAGGCACAAGCAAAATAGGTAGAAGTCTATGGCAGTTGCTGCTCAGACAACAAAAGCAGCAGGTACTCTGCCCCTTTTTGCCCACGCCAGGGCCAAGCTTAGTTGTGCTACTGCCACCAGGCTTGGGAGTGTGTACGGTGGTGGCAACTCCAGGTAGGCGGAGGGCAGACTTCTCCCCAAGGCACTGATCACCCTCCCGCTGTTGCTGGTCACTCACGTTTACCAAGCCCAGCTTTTCCCCTGTTCTCCTCACCCCCAGCCTCTTCCCATTTGGGGCTGCGGCAGTTCAGCCCCGTCTATTGGGGCAGCAAAGTTCAACATTGCCTGCACTGCTGGGAAAGTTGGGTCTACCTCCAAATATTACAAGGTAAGGGTATTCATGTCAATTAATGAGTAACGTTTGAAATAAATGTGTGATTTATATAATTAATGGGGCTTTTAGATTAATTACAATCATCTCTTTGATTGAGTATCCATCCCCTTCAGCTGTACAATCTACAGTTTTGACATTTTTCTGCCTTGCTTCCAAATGCCAAGATTGTTCAGACTGCCCAGTTTCCTGTAAGCGCTCACCTCTTTCAGCACACCTTTTAAAATGTCAGGGAGCTACTACTCAAAGCCTTCTTACGTGGTCTTGATTCCTTTCTTTTTGTTGGAAATTTTCTATTCCAGAGATCTATTTCACAATAAAGCACGTCTGCTGTACATTGCTGCTGGGATAGCAATACTACTTGCCTCCTGGAAACTAACAGGGAAGAGTTCATGATGTTCTTCTAACTTCTTTCAGACTCACGACCCTCACACCGCAAGAAGGAGAAAGTAAGGAGGAGGGTAGATAGGGCAGGTAGTAGTGCTGTTTCTCACAAATGGAATCAGATGTGGTAGGTTACATGTGCTGGTGGCACAGTCAACAACAAGGAAATGCCAATTACACTATGATGCTCTGCTCCAAATGCACACACATCCAGTTTACCAGTTCCCTGGTAACAGACACGAGATCAAGCAACAGGCTCCGCGTCACAGCTGTGTCATCCCAGAAGACCCTTTGGTGACCAGACACAGAATCACGGAGTTGTTGAGGTTGGAAGGGACCTCTGGAGGTCATCTTGTCCAACCCCCTGCTCAAGTGGGGCCAGCTAGACCCACATGCCCAAGACCATGTCCAGGCAGCTTTTGAATATCTCTAAGGATACATCAGCAGCTCCTCCTCCTCTTCTTATGTGAAAGGCTCCAAGGAACGGCTTGCTGAGCAATGTTTTCGAGTCTGGTGTTCCATCTGCTTTAGGCAGTAGATAAGGATCATTGTCATGAAGAGTTAATTGTCCCTGTAGGATGAGACACTGGTCTCCTTTGCCTTGATGGTGGTGCAACTGCTAATGCACTGGGGAGGATGGTTCCCCATCAAACATTCAGGTTGGACTGATCTACGAAGCAGAACAAAGACTTTATAAGCACAGAGGTAATGAATATGTGAATAAATTAGGATGCAGCCTTTAGTTTTCCATACTGGTCCTCTTTTAAAAGACTGCATTCGCATAATCTGTATTTACTGTTCTTAAGCTGTTTCAGCTCAGAGAAGTTCCACTTTGCACAGTATTACAGATGATACTTAGCCCTACTCCCTTTTTTCTTCTTCTTTCATTAATGTAAGTGATGTATTAATTACTTGAAGTGATAGAAAATAAAAATGAAAGATGAGGTTCAAATGCTTGATCCAGGGATTTAAACTCTCCAGATAATCTTGTGCATTGTTTAATAACAAGAGTCAGTTTGTTTCAAGATGTTTTCCACTCTGCCAAACCTGTTTGGCAATATTAGAGACTGCACATTGCTGCAGTTTCTACTGCCTCAGTCAAACTGCACTTCAGACTACCTCAGCCTTCACTTGCTGGCTGCCGATTGCTTTCACGAATCTTTCTGACTCTCCCCACTGAGAGCACAGGGACTCTCCCAGTTCAGTTTTCCCACGTTGCTTCATGACTGGAGTACCAGAACAGACAAGGATTTAACGCGAGCTTTGAAAACTCCCACATGGGATTTCACAGGGAAGGATGGTGCATTCAGACGCCTTCTCAAGCACGGTGTGCCTAAGTTTCCAAAATATTAGTTGCACCACTGTTCAGAGTATTCTCTAGTGGATGCTATTCTTTTTCTTTTAAAAACAGACTGAGCAAGACTCCTCAGTTCTGCAAAATCTGAGCTCTGGTTAAGTATACTGTTATGAGTTTGTTTACTTACATTATTTTTACATCATTTATCTGATAAGAAAAATATATTACCCCTGCAAACATACAACGCACTTAAGGTCAAAGAAGTATGGAAATACAAACCACTTATGGTTAAAAAGATGAGAAAAAAAATTAACAGGGCTGAACCCAGTTAACACAGTGACACTACAAGGTTATTAATGCTTCTTCTGCAAATTGTTTCTGAGAGCAGGGTCATTAACTTGTCTGATATTTATGGATTTTTTTTCCCATTAAGAGGACTGGCATCTCCTGATGTTGTAGGGCCCATGACAATGGTCTCTGCAGAACTCCTTTTCCAGGGAGCCTGGCAAAGGCTATGAAAGATCATTTTAATCAGATGTAGCTGTTTCTTGTCCTCTTTTTGCCCATGGAAACTGAGGCACAGAGATGACACATCTTCCCAAGGGCAGGCAGGTGGCAGCCTAGGCAAAGAAAAATGTCCCTGAGCATCCCAAGTGCCCACCCAGTGGCCTGGCCACGAGCTCAGGTTTACCTTTAAGACCCTCATATGGGTAGTCAAGCAGCAGTAGCGCAAACATCAATGATTCGTTCATGGTGACGCATTTCTTTTATCTTTCAGGTAGAAGGCCAAAAAAAAAGCAATCCAGAAAACAAAAGCCAGATGATGTCGCCAAGCCTCTGCTGACGGGACTCTCTTCTGGCAAATGAGGAAAATCAGAAAGCTCCATTTGACCTTCTGCAGGACGGGAAAAGGCCAATGTGCCCCTGGGAGCACAGAGACCCTTCTGCACTTTAACAGTCTAAGTAGCCCCTTACAGAACATTTACGGACAGGCAGCCACGCAGACCAATTTTCGCTTGTTCAGCCCTTTGAAATGGAAATAAATTCTTCGACCTCTGTTGTCAACGGTAGAGCACTTAACCAGCCTTTACGTCTCATAAGCGTATGGCTTATGTTAAATTGCCCCCTAGAGGAGACAACACGGATGCGACAGAACGAAGAGATGGAAGCCAATTTTAACGTGTTTTTTTTTTAAAAGCAGCAATAATACCACAGTAGTGCCATGCTGTTCTTGCAATAAATCGGGAAGGAAATCTCAATGTCCAATCACCCTCTGTTCCAGTTTGCTTCAAGGGCATAAAAATCATGTATTACAAAATAAAATTATGTTGTAGTTTCAAGATGAGAAGGCAAATCTGCATCAATCAAAGACGGAGTTCTGTTTTTCAGGCAGGGAGCTGCACTCTTCACTTGTAATTAGCTTTAAGGAGAGCAGGATGAGTTTTTGATTAGAAATGGATTGCTACTGTTCAGAGTGGACTCTTTCTGTTGTTTCACATCTATTCAATTCCAAGATGGCACTTTAAAGCTTTAATGTGTCCTCTTACCGTGCTTAATTGATAGGCAGCTTTTGCAAAAAGAATGCCCCAGGAAAAAAAACTCATTAGCTGTTGCAGCCCTTCGCTCTTGCAACAGGAATCTGATCAGATTTCTTTTAAGTTTTCCGTTTTATGACAAGTTGTCTTTAAATTTGGAATAATGGTTATACCCCTTACGTAGACCTTTTCACCCTTACCGAGCCTGCCTACCAATGGCAAAAAGAAACGAAGACCATTATATATCCTAGGGGTAAAATGTGTGTTATCTGTTGTGATAAGGGCCATCTGCTTTCATTAAAAAAAAAAAAAAAAGTAGCAGATCAGAGCATTTTAGCCTTCTGTAACACTAGTTGAGTGAAAATGTAACACATAAGAGCAAGAATTTGGGTGAACAGAGGTAGAAGAAATAAAGAAAAGAATTAAAATGGCCAGGCATCTGGGGAAAAATTCATCCCTACTGAAAGCTTATTGCTATGAATTTATATCAGCGATGAATTTGGCTCCTCTTTTAGGAAACCACAAACAGTTATATTGTCAAATAAACTAAAACAATGCATTAGTCCTAATTTCTCATATGAGGTTAGGAATCCTGTTAATACTTTAATGCAGTATTCTCAAAAAAAAAAAAAAAAAAAAAAAAGAAAAGAAAAAAAACAA
>VUYV01000073.1:2678071-2723697 GCA_008711295.1 Anarhynchus alexandrinus
AAAAGAAAAGAAAACAAACAATTCTGGTCATTACAGCCATAAAGATGTGCAACTCATGGCTGTTTTACCAAAATAACAGCAGCGTTACTGCAGATTGCAAATGACCAGACTGAAAATCAAGAGGAAGCTGGAGAACCTAAGGTCTCTGGTATGATACAGCAGCATGAGAAATTAACTGGCTAACCTTGGTACCTTCCCCAGGCACCTGCCCCTCTGATGGATGTTGCTATCCTCAAGGCAGGGAAATCTGATGCACTATTAATTAGTTCCCAAATTGCTGTAAATTTCCATATTCAAGTAAGGTGATTTCTCTTTCAATATACCTTAACATAATGAGCTGAAAGCCCTGGTGTTCCAGGAAAAACATAATGAACGGATTGGATGTCCTTACAGGCAAGGAAAATCAACTGGAATTACACTGATTTAATTTTTGTGAGTATCTTCTGTTTTGACCATTAAAAATGGAAGTTACAAAGTTAATTACAGTAATCATTTCTGTGTGCATGTATCAGCCAGCTCCCTCATGGTATTCATAGGTTCATCCCCTCAGGACCCATGGACTTATGTCGTTTGCTTAAGTATTTTCCATCCTGATCATCATATTTCCCCCCTGACCTCTGCAGCCTGGGATGAGTTGCAGCTAAGTTATGCTGTTCCCTTTTTTGGGAACAAAGACCTGTTCTAAATTGCGCCCCCTCCACCCCCCGCCCCGGTCCATCTACATGAGAAGAGGAATATGTCATCTTGAAAGTTAAAAAAAAAAATTCTAAATATAACTCTAGAGCCCACAGTGTATTCTGAAATACACATATTTTTGTAATTACTTCATTCCTGAGACCCATGGCAACAAAGGGCAGTTGACATCCTTCATAACTATACCCAAGTATTTATAAATGCTTGAGAGAATATGAACAACACAGAAAGAGAAACGTAACAAAGAATGTAACCGCATAAATCTGGTGCAGAAGACACATTACCATCGTTCTTATGATGCATCAGAACTGTATAACAATTTGATGGGTGCATTTCTGGAACTATATATAGCATCTGTCTGCTGCCTCTACACATTACAGATAGGGACAGTGTATTATGATGGGGATGAGAAAAATGAGTTAAGGCATACATTTTACAAAGCATTAAAATAGAACCATAATATAAAATCAATGTGAGCTACTGTAGAAAATGCATAGTAGGAATGTGATCGATTTAGGCTTACCCGTGACTTTGCTACGAAGTTATCTCAAGTTTCCACACAGGCTAATTTGAGTAAGAACATCATACTGCAAAAATGGAGTTGAGCTTTATTTCAGACATTTTATCCAACCTTCTCCTTTTAGGAACACATTTGTTGATGCCTACCATTCTGCAATATGAGTACCCTTCAAAATCTTTCACAAAATACTGTGTGAAACGCTGCTGGTTCTTTCAGTGTGCTAGAGTGGAAGCAGTTGCAGCACAGCCACTCACTGCCATCCTCCATGCTCTCGCCAGGTTCTCAGAGATCATTTACTGTACCGATATTTGGCATTCTTTAAATTCTCTCAGCTAAGTAACCATTAGAGTGCCATGACCTTCACAAGGCAAGAAAACAGTGAAATTGTGGGAGGGAACACGAGGGATCTAGAGTTATTGTAAATGAGAGGCAACAGGCATTCTGAGGTAGAAATTTGCAGAAAATTAGGCTTCAATCATTCCACGGTCTGTAATGAAGAATCTCATCCTGTTTTTCTAGCTCTTATTGTTTTCTGTCAACCTTGAAAACACAGATGTAAGAGGCCCATCTGTCGGTTGGTGTAGCCCCATGACCACGGCAAGGTGGTCAAAGAGCGCAGTGCCGCCGAATGGGTGCCCTTGTGCCACACGTGCACTTCTACCACATCAGGTTCAGCAATCATCACCTTGAGGGGTGAGCGATGTTCGCTTGCTGATCTGACTAGAAACTCATCCTACCAAAGAGGAGACTTAGTTGAGGCATGCCTGAACCAGCGCTAGAGCGGACACAAGAGAGGTGATGGGAACACGCGCTGAGATGGCAGGGAGAGTAACATCCTGCAATTAGACTGCCTTTAGTCCATCATTAAACTGCAGGACTAACGTACACAGAGAAAAACAACAGCTCTAAGCACTGAGGAGGTGCACTGATCTTTTTCAGGGACTACGGGTAGGGATTTCAATTCCTGAGCCGTGGAGTCTCCCATCCACAGCTGCTTCTCGTCCTCCTGATCTCCCCACAAGGAGGAACTCTCTGAATTACAATACCTCTGAATTACAAGACAACAGGTCCTGCCTTGCACCAGAGTGAAGTTTGGTGTCTTGAAATAAATACAAATCGCTGCAACAACCAGACATGACAATAATATATCTGTGAAAAGAAAAAGACCTACCCAAATTAACTACATGCCAGCCTTTTCCTGACATCCATTTAAGGATAATACGACTACAATGAGGGGACACCCTTTGAGCAACACAAAATGCAAGCACATGAGAAATCAAGAGATGAGATTTGTTGTACTTGTAGTTCCTTTTTTTGGATAATGGCCAGATTCAGGGAGGAATCAGCACAGACTGTTCATCAACAACATGAGAGAATGTATCTTGAAAGGGACAACAGCAGCAGGTCTGCTGTAAATCACGCAGACTAACAAACCAGCCAGCAGCAGTAGCTCATGGGTACTGGGCATTTCTAGATTGGCAGAGTAAATCTCTTTTGATGGCAGAGATAAGCCACGTTTCATCACCCTTCCCCTTCACCGAGGGAAATCAGAAAGAGCAATAACAGGAAATACTCATTTACAGAAACGTCTCTGAAACAGATGTTGAAGGACTGATAACAGAAGATGTTTTCAGAGCATTTTGTAAACAATCTATAGAATTGCATAAGAAACTAACACATCATAGCTTGTAAACCTCTGCATACACTCAGCTTACAAAGAATAAATTACTAAGTGTGTTCTTCTCAACTTCAGCTTACATCCAGTGTGTTCTCACGGTGGCAGGAATGTAAATACTATGCTATATGCTGCTGTGCTATGCTGATGCTACTGGTAGTATGCCCTTATCTTTGCAGTAAAGCGTAAAATGATCTTGAGACATTGAGATTTTCCCTCTAAGTCTGTACCATCTGTCAGTCCCAGGTAAAACTGTCTTGCCCCCTTGCAGAGGTCTACTCCCCATGTCTGACTGAAGGTCCATGGAGGTGGGCTGTGCAGTTGTCCTCTCGTTTCTAGGGCAGCTCTGCACTGATGATACCCAGAATGCCATAAGAGGCTCCCTGGACCTCAGACATACCTTTTGCAGCAAGAATACTCTATTTATTTTTCTTTGTTACCCTTGCAACCAGTTTTATCCAGGTCTGCACTTCTTTATCTGACCATCAGAGAACTGTTTATAGCTGTGGGGTCTCCAGAGCCAGGCCAGTGCCCTATCTCTCATCATCCCACACCTGCATTCCTCCATGCTGCGTCCTGTTTTTCCACTTCTCAAGGCACCTGTTATCACACCAGGGCTGTATTTCTCTACACTACATCACTGTGTTAGAGCCATAAATATCTCATTCTACATATAGAATAACTGCCTGCTACAATATCTATACAGAACTATGGTTGTACCACAGAGAGACAAACAAAAGCAAAACAAATTAACCACAGACACCTCATCAATTAGCGAAACTGCTGTCACAGCTAGATCACGTAAAACAAAGGTACCAGCACGTCAAGAAAAGCTCAGACGGAGCAAACCTGACAAACTGCAGCCCCTCTGCCTCACAGATTCAGTACAAAGCTTATGGTCTGCTACCCGAGAACAGCAATCCTGTGCTGCAAGGATGAGGCTCTCATTCCTAGACCCATATGTCCCAAATCCTGGTTTTCTCCCTTTCCTCTGGGGGAAAAAAAAAAAAAAATCTTCCTTCTCTAGCAAGCAGATCATCACCAGCATTTAACTTCTTTTCTGGGAGCAACTCACTTGCCCCATGCCTGCTGATATCTTACTCAGCTAGTCCCACCGTTTAGAGAAGGATCATGGTGGGATCAGCAGCCGTCTGTAGCCATGCAGAGGCTTTTAGCCAGTGTGCCTCCACACGGACTCCATTCCTGAGAGGCAGAAGGAAAGAGGAAGATCAGATACTCATTCAGTATTAATCAGCACAGCTTCACTGAGATTAATGACAACTAAACTTATGACAGATGTGATAACTGTTAAAAATCCTTTTGTTCGTGTACAGCAGGAATTTTTACTTGCAATTCTACCTTTAAAAAAAAACCCCACAATTTGAATTCTTTGAATCATGTTTGAATTTACAAACAGATATGAAGGGCAGTTTTCTGGTCTCCTAGTCAGTGCCCAGGAAGGGAAGCAGCTCCTGCAGGACCGCACAGTGGGTTCACCCTCAGTGCCTACACGTTCGCTGAGCAGAAACACAGCATCTCTGAGCATTTGAACTCCTTACGGGACTCCTCAGTGGCTTGCACAGATTTAAGGAAGTAAAGAGGAGGTGGAGGGGAGTTTTGAACAACGCTCCACAACTTAGTCCTTTGATGTTTGGGATCTGAAACCACAGGTTTTCTGGTTTGATTAAGGTATACAAAAAGTCATTAAAAATGTTCAGCTAAAATGGCAAAATGTATGCAAAGTTGTGACCGTTTCTGCCCTTAGATGACTCACCTCTTTTCTTCCCATAGTGCCCTGGTTACCGCTGTTTTGCCAAAGAAGAAATTATCCATTCAGTTTAATAACTGTGTCACGTCTAGGCATGCTGATTAATAACTCTGAGCTGCTATTACTGGCTTAATAGCCTAACGTTATAGCCCAAACTGTGTATCTGTTGGGTTTCTTCGTTTGCTTATCTCCAAAGCACTGCATGAGGATGCTGGAGGTATGTGGATCACACCCATTCATATTAGAAGTCAATATTAATGTTTAAATATCCCATTAAACAACTTGATCTCTCTACAGAATAATGGTATAGTGGGCTCCTAATTGTCCATCCTTAATGTCGAGACCAAATTATTTTAAGCTGTAGCCTCACTCTTAAGCTGTAGCTTCACAAAGAGACTGAGACAAGGCAGGGTTTTACAGTCATGGCAGCAATATCTGACTTAGAAATGCAAACTCTTTCGTATTGTTGTTTCTGAAATGTTGCTGCTTTGGCAACCAAGGCTAAAATTGGTATATTAGGGTCACTGATGACTAAGCAACCAGACTGAGTGTATCTCTGCACCCGGATATTAGGATGATAGGGTGGAAAACAGTATCTTTCTCTCAGTAGTGAAATCTTAAATTGTTTTCTGTGTCAAGACTTCTACATAAGAGGGATAAACATCCTCGATCCCTTTTCAGACCACATGGAAAAGGCTTGGACCAGAGACTTTTTGAAGTAGAAAACTTCTTGGATTGGGACAAAGACATGGAAGACCATATAATAATAATATTGAATGACAGACTAACAGAGTCCCAAAGGAAGAGAATAAGGCTTAAAGGAGTAAGGCTTACCTCCCCACCCCATCCACATACTTTCACTTCAGATTAATAGCCACTAAAAAATGACACTGATACATTTACTAGGGAGTGTAGTGATAGGACGAGGGGGAATGGCTTCAAACTGGAAAAAGGTAGATTTAGATTAGATATTAGGAAGAAATTTTTCACTTTGAGGGTGGTGAGGCACTGGAGCAGGTTGCCCAGGCAAGTTGTGGAAGCTCCATCCCTGGAAGTGTTCAAGGCCAGGCTGGATGGGGCTTTGAGCAACCTGGTCTAGTGGGAGGTGTCCCTGCCCATGGCAGGGGGGTTGGAACTCGATGATCCTCAAGGTCTCTTCCAGTCTAAACCATTCTATGATTCTATGATTTATACAGCTAATGGCAAGTCTAGGGAAGACTACGCTGTGTGGACAAGCTCCAACATTTGACTGCCTTAACCAGTGCATCCTCTTGCCCACAGAGGAGATCTCCCCTTCGCAAATACCTGCTGCCACCTGGGACCTCAAGAAACATGGTGGGGATGGGCTGATTTCTCTGCCTGTGTAGCAGACCACTGGCTGCCAGAGAAGACCTGGCAGGTACTGCCGGCTCTCTGGTAACTGTGGCCTGAGAAAGGACTTATTGCAGGTAAGTCAATAAAGACAGACAAAGAGCCCTGCCATGGGAAACTTGCAGGCCAGGTTGAAAATTTAACTGAATTAATTGAGTTGATAGGAGAATATTTTTTTTGCAAATGTTTTTATTTTTCTGTCAATGCCTAACCTTTCCAGCTGTATTTTAAGATTGCAATAATGATATCTATTAAAAAAGCTATAAACTGTAATGCATTTTAATGTGTGTTAATTGTTTGGTGAGCTTGGTAAGTACTGCAGTTAAAATGCGTTGCACTTGAAATATAAGAGGGGACAAACACAATGTACTAAAGTACCTCTGGCATTAAAAATGATACTATGTATGTTATAGATCTATTGAAGTTAATAGGATTTTTGGCTGAGTAACAACTGAGTAAAGATTGTAGCCATAATTCTTTACATCCAAAATTTTAATCTTTGCTATTTCTGATGGTAACAGAGGATGACAGAAAGCCTGTTATATGCACTTCGAATGTTGAATGTCCCATTAAGAGCAAGAAAAGATTTTAATGATGAAATAAAACAAAAAAAAAATCATAGTGAGATGGGCCTCTTCTAGATTGCTTATTCTGGAGTAACTGCTAACACCTGAAGTTTCTCTGAATAGCCTGACTGAAAGCAGAATCTTACTTAATCAAACACCTCTCCCTTATCTTCTGAATGGGTAAAGCAAATGTAGGCAATTTAACTTCTATTCTATATTCTTTGTATGCTCTGGGTTCTTGGGGAGCTGAAATTGTCTATAATCCCCATCAACAAACCCTAACATTGTCCATGGGGAGACCTCGGGTGACAGTTCCATCCCGCACTGCCTTCCCTATAGCCCTGGCACAGAGTGGGGCGGTGAGGAAAGACAGGGAGGAGCTGCCAGTCCACAGCGAATGCCAGCAACCAGCAGAAGGTCTTTGTGAAGCAGTAACCTAAAATGACCTGGATATACATCATATAGCACAAACCTACATAGCATACGTACATATTGTATATATCTAGATACACATACACACATATGTATAAAAATCTCTATATTATGTCGTATATAAATATATGGCATATATCATACACTGTAGATAATATAGCATAAAGTATACATTATGTTATGCTAATCACTGTAATGAGAGCTCTGAACCCTGACCTCAGTATAAAAATATTCCAGGTTTCTTTGACTACCTACAACACTCTACCATTTGTTATCCATTGAAGCCCTTTCATTGGGCGAGACTGTGAATATTAAATAAGATACAAAAATTAACAAACCTTTATTGTATCTTGTCCCCAAATCAATGTCACTCCCTTTTTCCTACTCACTGTTACATTTGTTTTTCAGACTTGCTTTTATTCCTAGAACTTTTTATTCCTCTTCCTTTTATTCCTTTATCAAGGCAGCCTCTGCAGGGTCCCATGGAAATGCATTAAGCACATCATAAAACCAAGAGCTGCACCTCTTCTCTTGGCTTCATCAGCTAACTCTGCAGCTTTGCATGCAAAACCTGACCAGTCATCCCGTATGGTGTGTGTTCATCAGAAACCACTACTGCGTATTACTCAGCATGGGACTGCATGTTATATTTGAATTGATTATTTTGAAGTTTACCTGTATCTGTTCTGCCAGTAAGTTCCACTGACACCTGTAGGTGCTTTTCTCCTATGAAAATCAAATCTTTGATGCTTATTTTTTTAATTTAAATTACAACATTATACATATTCTTACAAAAACTGATACACATGGATGCTGTAAAAATACAACAGTCAAAAAAATTTTACTTTTACAAATTTTTAAATAACAACAATATTTTAGACTCCTATTTTTACCCCTCAGTGTCCAAATCTATTAGTTTTCTTGTTGAAGACAGATTTTAAAAGCACTAAAATCCTTAAAATCCTAAAAAGCTTCCTCACGGCATTTGTGGTTGTAACGCTGTTTTATTTTATTCTCGTTGCACCTTTAAGGCATCACGAGAGCAGGAGCTGATGTGAAAATGTCTGCATCCACGGTGGCTGCATATTTCATCTAGTCATTACATAGATCCGCTGGCTGCACCAGTCCACACAACGGACCTGACACGGCAGTTTCAGGATGACTGTATACACTGTTTCGGAGTTGCAGAGAGAACATGAGATGAATTTCATTCCCATTTGAGACCCTTACAGTAACAGAAGATAAAAACTCTAGTATGAAAAAGAAAGATTAAAAGTGACTAAAGTTCTTTCTTAGTTGTCCTGATGCAGCGGAACCAAAATGAAGAAAACCCAGTAAAAACTGGCTTGCTTTCACAAAATAACGGGGCTTATGTGATTGTTCTTGATGGCTGATTTTTCCCAGGTACCTGTTTGGTCAGTGACCAGTTTTGACCAAACTTGAGAGAGGCTTATGAGCTCCTATTAAGTTCCTGCGAGTTTTCCTGGACTTTCCATTCAAAGGAAAGAGACTGCAGTTGTCCTTCCCTGAAGAAAATGTGAGCACCAGTCAGCCTTTCAGTCTGCAGCGCAGCCGTCAGTCAGTCACTCTGCACCGACACACCGCCAAGCCTGCCAGAGCACCTCACATCTCTCTCAGATGGCAGACGTGACCGGGAATTTGGTTTGTCTGCCACGCAGGAGGAGATGTATGGGCCTTACAATGCAATCGTAAAGAGATAGAAATAAATATAAATATTTAATAAGTAATTAGAGATCATAAATAATTAGAAATAATAACCAAAATCATTAATTACAAGAATTTCTCAGAGACCGCCAGATTCATAATCAGCATACAATATATTTTCAAATTATGCTACTTTCCATGAGTTCCTCCTCTTTTCTAGACTTTGCCAAGCATAAAAATGAGCATTTATAGGAGGAAAAAAAAAAAGTCTTATGGGAGGGTCACTAGCATTTCAAATTGATTTCTTGTGTTTTAATAATCACTGTTGACCCATACTGGGGCAACAATTTCCTGGTGCTGGCAAAGGTGGCCCTCTACAGAGCAGCCAGCCTCTTCAATACGGTTCATTAACAGAACTAAAAGTCAACTTTTATGATCATCATTTCAGAAACTTCCATACCTATAAATCATTTGCTGTTTCTGAGGAGAAGATCATGCTTGGAAATGAAATGAGCACCTTGACCCAATCTGTCAGTACTCCGTTTGTTTCAGGCTAAATGTTCATTTTTAAACCAGATTTCTTTGGAGAGGCAACCGATAACAGAAAATTCAGTTAGACTCAATATTTTCCTAAGAAGTTAGTTTACAAACACTTTACCTGCTTTTAATCTTTTCAAACCATACTTAACCTTCTGCTTTATGAAGTAGTCAGCTATGAGTTTATGGATCTGCTGGGCCATAAAATAAAACAGTGGTGTCACGAAGATAAAATGCACTGCAAGAGTCCACCGCTCGTACTCACATCACTTTAATGCCAGCACTCCTCATAGTTCTGATTTTAGTACTTTATACTTCTACTCCTGCAAATTTTCCCCCAGAGTGCTGTCAAGTAATTTGCTGCACTAGATGGTGCCGATCCTTCTTCTGTTCCTTGCTTTCAGCATCCCAAATCAAAAATGTTGTGAAAGAGAGACATCAGACCTCTTGGCCAAAGGGAGAGTTAAGAAATGGGTGGTGAAGCTCATAATGATCAAAAGAAGTGTGGGGGTCAGAAGAAGGGGCAAGAAGCGCAGGGGAAGATCACCAAGCACATCTGGACAAGACTCATGTATGAAACGCCGTCATCTCTCATTGGAGACTGCCAGACCTCCCTCCTCCCACCCTTCTCCTTATTCCACTGCCTCACATTTTCTGTCTCGTACGAGAAGCAGAGACTAGAACAGCTTTCACCAGGAGGGGACTGCTAAGAGAAAATCAAAAGCGCATCCCATTGCAACAAAAATGGGATGGAGAAACACCTTGCAGAAAGAATGTGAAGAGGCAGAAAGTGCAGTTAAAATTTGTTTCCCCATGGAAAAGCTTCAGACCATATCAAATAATTCTCTCTGAGTGAAGGAAATGTAAGCATTTAAACTGAGATATTTAGCACAGTGGACTTTGGAGGTTGTATGTTTGTATTTCCCTTTAAAAAGTAATTACTTATGGGGTTTATTTGTATTTTAAAATGTACAGAAAATTCTGTTTTACAAGCCTAGATTTTCATTTACTCTGCTGGAAGCTATAAAAAGCTGTTAAAACCTTTCTGAGTGATCAAGTGAGACTTTGATTCCAACAGCTGAGAGGCCCTTGGGTAAGCTTAAAATACATTTATTCTTGTGTAAGTGACTAGAGTGTGCAAAGCATTGATAGCGTAGCACACCAGGCAGACAAGAGCGAGTGGGTAAGGGAAACTTAAGTGAATGGAGCACCGACATTCTACTTCAAAATATGCGAGTGTTGGCAAGCATAACAACTTTAAAGCTCATTCCTCCTTTCTGTAGCTCCTCTTAGCGAATTTGTTATTATAGACAAAGTAAGTAGTCCCTGTTTTCATGAGATAATGCACCTGAAATCCCCAAAAGTAGTCTGTATTCCCCCAGTTTCAGTGCAATTCTTGTTACAAGGGTGTATGAGTTTTGTTTTTACTTCATTGCGAACAAGGATTAAATTCAATTTTTTCTTCATACATACTATTTTGGAGAAAGCATCAAACCAAGACCACATTTCTTTAGTATGGCCTATAAATGCATGGTCTATAAATGCTGATAAATGCATAGTGATTGTTGTGTTATCAAGGCGTACACAGAGCAGTAGCTGCAATTCTGTGCTGTTCCATTAAGAACTTCCTTTTACATGCGCTGTTAAGTCATTTAGAAGTGAGGTGGGAGTGCCCTCTTGTGTTTACAGAAGAATGATCTTAATGGTCATCCCACACGAAATCACAGAGCGGGGAAAATTTAATCCACTCCTGTATCAAGCACCAGTATCCCAGACCGGCTGTGGGTCAGGTATACGTGTCTGATGAGCATTGCAAAACAGATTGCTTACGAGTTCAAACAAGGTTTCAGCCTCTTGTCTTGTCATGCATCATCCTACAGCCCATTTCTGCTTCACCAGCTCTTCTGCTGCAGCCTTCAGAAATCTCTTGCCATGCGCAGACCCACAGCTCCGTCCTACGCAGGGTGTGGAGGAACATGGGCAGGAGCCACAGGCTGCCTCTCTGCACGCTGTTCCCTCCCAGTGCCTGCAAGGCGAGTCTTGCCTTTGTTGCAGAAATGTGGGTATAAAGTAAGAACAAGTTATTGCAGATCCTTGTGTGGTCTGCGGTAACTCGAAGTGGGGAGGAAGGAGGAGCAGAACATATTGAGCTGGACCCACAGGACTCCTGGAATGAGAGGACGTGTAATTTCTTAGTCTTCTTCTGTCTACAATCAGTCTGGTGGGCTAGATAAAGTTTTGGAATCCTTGGACACTCCTAGTATAATATGTATTCATTATGTTAGAGCTATCTTGTTTTATCCCTTACTTACATGTAAGAGACAAACCCTACAATCAAGCTGTGTCACAAACTCCCACTGCAGTCCATGGAAACTACTTAAACATGCCAATAAACTGCAAGATCTTCAAGAGAAATGAAACATATCAATTAACATTTCCTGAAGTGAGACCCACTCCTCTCTTCATATCTACTTACACAAGACTAAGCGCATGCTTGAGTAACCCAAGTAAAGAAGAGAAAGAAAAATGAAAGAAACGTGACAAAACAGTTGTTTTAAATGCTGTGTTGGCCCAACGAACTAGCATAGTTTCAAGTAGAATATCTGACACTTAAGACAGCATAAAGCAGCACTGATGAGTTTCCTTCTTCAATAGCGCTTAGAAAGTCTCTTTTTCATTCTTATAAAATACAGCACCATCATCAAAGGATTTTTTTAGTTCAGGTGATACAACTTATAGCACACTGTGGTAGCTTCTCAAGTTCTCTTTGCTCTTCCATTGTTTTAGACGAGTAGAGAATTGCTCCCCAGCTCCAACTGAATCCAGCAGAAAGGCTGTATTATGGATCCAGGAATCAGTAACATTTGGCTGCATGTTGGCCTCTGTAGCCAATATGTCAATAAAAAACTGTTGGTGGACTCTTTCCCATATGGGTGCAATGTCAGGAATGATGGGCTAAGCGGGATGCCCACAGCTAGAAGAGGCAATGTCAAGACTGAAACACTTAAGACACCTACAAGAAACCTGGGATTGTATCTCCTATAGATGGTCTAGGATGAGATGAATACGAAAAAGTGGGTAGGTGCTTCTGCCAGTGGTACCAAGTGTCCCATGCACTGTGGTGCACAGTTCTTGGCAGGGAAACAACTTCATTATCTGACAGCGATATGACCCCTCCAAGGAGGATGGCAATACTCAACATGTCTGTATGCAACCAGCCCTTTTCATCTTGGACATAACCCTGGTGCAGGGCAACCAGCACTAGCCAGGGCCACACAATAACTCTGGCATCTGTGCCAGCTCCTGTGGGAATAGTCAGCTGCATTATAGCAAGCATTAATGGTTTGCACAGTGCATGCAGCTACCAGGGTCGCTCACCAGCTTCTCCGCCCTCATCTGGCATCCTGACCTTCCCTACACAACACCAGGCTGCCCATGGGCACTGGGCTGCTTGCCTCTCCCAAGACCAGGTAGTGGCCAGACTTTTTTATGTCTTGCACAATGCCACAGGCTTCCACCTAGGAGTTGCTCCAGATGAGGCTGAGGGTCGACTGCTCCTCCCTGGTGGCCTGCTCTCAGATCTGTCACTGACCTATCTGAAAACTCCCCCAGCATTATTTTTTGAGAAAGAATAGAGAATCTCAGCAAGTGCATCTCCTGGTCATCCACTCCTGGCTCCCAAGAGGGCCTGGCTCGGGGATCGCAAAGGATGCTGGTGGGAGTGCACCCTGAGACTCTAGCAGCAACTGGAGATCAAGGAGCACCAGGGGATTCGTGTCTGTCATAGCCGCCCCAGCTGAAGCTTCATACCACAACTTCTCTGCTCTGCAAGGTCCCTGTGTTTAGAAACACTGCATAGTCATTACCTCTGGCAGGGCAATTGCTTCTTGTTGCATGAACCACATAAATAAATCTCGTCTGCCTATTGGCTGCATATTCTGTAGCCAAGCAGAGCATGTTCCCAGTGCTGACAAGGAGTGGCAGCCTTGTCCCATACTTTCCCTACACAGCGTATGTAAAACTGAGGACCAGAAAACAGGATGGCCTTGTCTTAGTTCTACTGTCTGCTGTTGACCAGGCAGAGAGAGCATGCAACTTCTGAAATGCTCAGGTCTTTCCCCCTGTTGCCTGGAGAGTCTGGGTGAGCTCCTTTGAGTTTTGGGGAATACCCAACAGAACACAACCAGGCAAAGCAGGTTAGAGTGTAGGAGGGCCTTCAGCAGGAGGCACCTTGTCTTAGTACTTTTGTCATAACAGAAGGACGCAGCCACCCAGCATCAGGAGACCAGCTACCAGCTCCAGTCAGGAGTATCAGGACAGGGAGCATGGTCTTGTGTACACAGGAAGAATTTGCAATGCTGTGTGTTCCCTCCTAGGAAGTCAGCAATACGTCAGTTTACCTTCTCTTCAAGTTTACAAATTATTTACCCAACTAAAATGGCTGATTTGTGTTTTTTAAGGAATACTATCATGGTTATAAGATTAACTGTGCTGCCCTCCTCTTTCTCTTCTTTACAAATACAGCCCCCCACCTTCAAATACCAGACAGACTAATCTTATATATCCTAGGGCAGAGCAGCATAATTGTCTTGCTCTTTAGTAGGGCCAGCCACAAGCTGTACTGCTCTGAATATCAACCATCCATATAATTTAATTCTATTTAGATAGATATGATTTCTTCCTTATAGTAGAATCACAGAATCATAGAATTGTCTAGCATGGAAGGGACCTTTAAGATTATCGAGTCCAACCATCAACCTAACACTGCCAAAACCATCACTAAACCATGCCTCCTAAGCACCACGTCTACCCGTCTTTTAAATACCTCCAGCAACGGTGACTCAACCACGTCCCTGGGCAGCCTGTTCCAATGCTCGACAACCCATTCTGTTAAGAATTTTTTCTTAATATCCAATCTAAACCTCCCCTGATGTAACTTGAGGCCATTTCCTCTTGTCCTATCTCTTGTTACTTGAGAGAAGAGATCGACCCCCACCTCGCTACAACCTCCTTTCAGATAGAGAGCGATAAGGTCTCCCCTCAGTCTCCTTTTCTCCAGGCTAAACAACCCCAGTTCCCTCAGCTGCTCCTCATAACACTTGTTCTCCAGACCCCTCACCAGCTTCTTTGCCCTTCTCTGGACATGCTCCAGCACCTCAATGCCTTTCTTGTAGTGAGGGGCCTAAAACTGGACACAGTATTTGAAGTAGGACCTCACCAGTGCCGCGTACAGGGGATGACCACTGCCCTAGTCCTGCTTGGCACATTACAAGAGTGCAAGAGTAAATAGCAGCAAACAGTAGAAGAACAGACTTCTCAAACCTCAAATATTGTTTATTTTAGTGGTGGAATTCTTGCATTCAGCATAGTTAAATATGTGCTACACTGCATTTTGGAGGGATCAAGCGTGAGGTTTCACATCGTATTTATAGCTGCCTAAGTATTAAGCTACCGTCAGGGGACATCTCCCTGCTCAATTCTTCCCCAGGCCAGGGTGTGTGCTCCCACCACTTCCCTTCGGTTAAATCTAGTGGTTAGGTGGTCACAGTGTGAGTCAGCTCAGGTGGCTGATTTGCTAGAAAACTAAAGCTGAAAAAAACAAATTGTTTTCTATTGCACCACATAGTTCTTGTAGCAGCATGATGATTAGCCTGTAGCGGTGACAGGGGAGAAGGGAAGAACAAAGTCATCCCTTTGAGCAGCTGCTCCTAAGTTCTACTTAACTGTAAAGTTAAAACACACCAATAGAAAGTGCTCCTTGATCTCTCCCTGTATGAGAAGAACTGAGCCACTAAGAGCAAGATACACTCACAAAGCCTGCTAACGCTCTACCCTGTCTTGGAAAGCTTGCTATTTTTAACAACAAGACAACATGGAAACAAAATTCTACAAAAAAATATTTGAGAAATATCTGTGTCTACGCAAGTTTCATAAAAGGAAAGTCTTACGCACCACCCAAAGTGAAGCCTTGATGTAAAATTAATTCTATAAAAATTAATACATTAGCACTGTAGATGATGCAGTTACATCTTTACTGTTTTAAAAAAATTTGTCCTTTAACACGCATACTATGAGTAAAACAATATGTATGCATATTTTATTTTCTTATTTTCTCAAATGAAACATTCCAAGTGGTTACAGAAGTTTCCAAGAAACCTCCACTTCAAAGGGAGTGTCTCCTTCTTACCCAGAGATCTGTACTTATCATACCCAGACTCAATTCCAGGTGCTGGAATGCCGTTTTACAACTTCTATTTCGTTGTAATCATTCACATGATACTTGGGTTTAGAATGAGCAAATTGAGTATGTGTTGGTTTTCCTGATTCTGTATAGGGTGTCATTATAGGATATTTTAATTGTAAGCAAGCCTCTGAAAGATGACAACATTAAGAACATTTGGTTAAAAAAATGAAATAGCTCAACAGCCTTGTCTTCTCTAAGAACCAGAGGCAGCCTCTTGTTAAGGAACGTGAAGATATATTTCTTATTTAAAAGTGAGTTTGACACTTAATTCGTCAAGGCTGTATAAATATGACATAAAAGCCTCTTTTTCCCTATGCCTTGTTAATGAATGTAGCGACTGCAAGTTATATAAATTAACAGCTGGCTCCTACAACTATGAGAAGAATATTAAATAGCAGGTTGCTCTTCTCCCATCTTTCCACAGTACTTCCACTTCAATGCTTTCATCTCATCTGAGTCAGTTCATTTCATCTCTTAAGAGTGAGCAAAACCCAGTAAGATAAACAGCAACTACATAGCAATTAAATGATTCATATTATCTTCCTGTAATATGCTGTTTATGCAGAATAACATAGAAGAGACTTGAACACTGAGAGAAAGATGATGTTCCCAAGCACTAACAAAGTCTGAAATTTCCCTCAGGTATTTTTGGGCATACTGAAATGCTGCTGTAGTTCAAGATAATGAATACCTCTGTTGAACAATAAAATAGTTACTATTATGTACTCCTGGAGACAGCACACAGACATACATTGGTAAACAGTGAAAAAATTAGCTGATTTAACTTAAAATTATTATTTCATTTGGCTGTCTTAATACACCAGCTTTATTGCTTCTTTTAAGTAATCAAGTGCAGAGGGTTTGGGTTTTTTCCTTGTATAAAGCTTAGTTATGCTTTACCATTAATTTTATCCATATATAAACTCATTAGATTATGACAATAAACCAAATGTGTCAGTATAAGCAACTGTTGTACATTTAAATACTCTATCTTTGCAGCAGAAAGCCCAAATACCCACCACAGCTGTACTCAGACTTCAGAAAGGGGAGATACCTAAAAATGAAGATGGTTGTTAAAAACAAAACTAAAAGGAACATCTATGTGCATTAAATCCTCAAAAGTGGTAGGAAGACAAATTGAGAACACTATCTTGAAGGCACAAAATCACCATCCAAGACAGATTTGGAAAAGGGCAAAAGGAAACCCGCAACAGTATATGCCAGTAAAATGGTGTTTAGTCTATCAAAAATAATAATGTATGTCTTTTCAAATTCATGAGGCACAGGAAGTCTGTTCAGAGAAAATTAGGCCATGCAATTGCATTAATTCTTTGCTCCTGTGTTCAGTATGGAAGATCTGGGGAAATACCCCACAACACACCACTTTTGAGACATTCATCAGAGAAGCTGCTTCAAACTTCTCGAAGATGCTGCAGTTTCAACAGGATCAGATGATGCTTTTAGAGGAACCCACTGAAATGTGAACTTCTGGTGTGTGAGCTCTCACTTGAAATTGCTCTGGTGCTAAAGAAGGGCAAGTAGCAAACAGGATTATGATGTTTTGTAAAGGTTCTAGGGAAATCCAGGAAACTGTAGCCCACTAAGCTTGACATCTGTACCAGGAAAATAAGTTAAAACTTCATATTAAAAGTAGAATTAGTGTGCATCTGGATAAATATGATCTGTAAGACAAAGGTCAGAATGCTTGGTAAACTCACATCGTGTTTCTCACAGCAAGCATGTGATAACATGATGTAGTGCACGGATTGCCTAAAGCCTCTTAGCAAATGATTTTAGGCAAACTAAGCAGACATGGGGTAAGAGGTAAAAAACAGGAAACAGAGGATAGAAGTAAATGGTTCATTTTCACGGTGGCAGAAAACTACCATAGAAATCTGCATGACCTGTACAGGTGAACTTAGGTGAACTGAATTGATCTGAAAAAAGTGGTATGCAGAGAGGTAATAAAATTACTAATCATTCATTGCTGATGCATAAATAGCCGCAGAAGCTTAAAAAGCCGAGTGGGTATAACAGCAACACATGAAATTTAACATAGATCAATACAAAGCACTGCTCATTGAGAAAAGCAAACACAACAGCAAATGTAAAATGATGGGCTCTGGCCTTTATTGTTTAGACATGAGATCCTGCAGCTATGACAGTTCTGTGGAAACATCAGCTCCATGCACAGAAATAGCTTAAAAAGGAAACCAAAGTTTAGGAAGTGCTAGGGAACAAAGAAGAGAACAGAGAACATCATCACACCTCTTCATAAGCTCATGTTGTACCTGCTTCTTGAATACAGTGTATACTCTGGGACTCTCATCTCAAAAAGAAAAAAAGTTTGGAGAAGAGCAATGAGAGTAAGGTCCAATGGTAAGAACTGATTCCCCTATGAGGAATGACTAAGTAAATGAGGTTTCTTCAGCCTGAAGAACGGATTGAGGCACAGGGGGGGAACACTTAATGAGGGGATGACTGCAGACGGATCGATCGCCCACTGCTTCTTCTAAAACTGTGCAATGAACAGGTGGGCAGATACAAGGAAACTAAAGGAGGTGCATTTTCCTGTAATGCTAATTAAGCTGTGGTACTCCTTGCCATTGTTATTGTGAACACTAAAATTTTATAAAGGCTCTGGGGAACACTGGACAAATTTATGGGTGCAAATTAATGGAAGATTGTTAAATTCACACACACACACACACAAAAAAAACCCCACCATCCTCTAGGAGGTGTCCGAGTTTTATATTCCCAGAGGCTGGGCAAATATTCAGGGAAGGATACCTACGTGCTTGTTCTATCCTTACTCCCCTCCATAGGCATTTAGTTTTGGCTACAGTTGGAGGCAGGATATGGGGGGGGAGGGAGGGGTGGACCTCTGGTCTGACCCTGTACAGCTGTTCTAATGTTTTCATGATTTCATTTATCATTTTTAAAAAGTGCTTGTCTTTCTGTGACACTAAAGTGACTAAAAATTTGAAGAGAGAGAGTTGAGAAGTTTAAATAAAGAAATCTGGTCTCTGTACAACATTAAAAACAGGGCCAAAATCATAAGCTAAATGAAATTGTTTCCCATTTCATGCATTTCATGATGTATAATGTGAAATATGGCAAAGTCAGCTCAGGATTTTTATCTGTTCTGAGAAGGAAGAAATTAAAGCCGCATACAATAGACTTCCTGCTGGGAAGGTGAGAGGGGAGGGGAACTCGGCATCCCAAAGGATGCACTGGTAACAACCCCAAACCAAACCGAGAGATGTGAGTCATGAAAGCTGCAAAGCTATTGGAGAAAATCCAGGAAGACAGACTTAAAATAGGAACAGAAGGGAAGTGGGGGGAGACAGAAATAAAGAGAAAGAACAAGAAGAGAAAGAAATCATTTAAAACAAGAAAAGAGAACTTGGAGAGAATTGCCTGGAGCTGAAAAGCCTTGGAGGTAGCCACACCACCAGCCTTACAGGTTGGCATACATTTATGTGGGCCTCGAAAGAGGCAATCCAGTACACCCCCATTATCTCATAACCAGCACTCCCTTCCACCAGTGCTTACGCTGTGCATAAATGTGCAGCTGTGTGGTGAGCTAAATTCGGAAGCAACTCATCTATAAACTAACACTTTATGGCAACCAGGCCTATAGTTCAGACTAGACTTAGGATCTCTCTGGGGAGGTGTTGCTCTACAGCTTGTACCCTCGCCCAGACACCTGGGATACAGGTTAAAGATGTGGAAGCCTGAAGGAGGGGAAAGGCAGGAAGCTAAAAAGGAACCTTACTTTTAAAGATAATCTGCAATTGTGGTGTATGTCTTTATCGTGTTTTGTGGCCTACCTACAATAAAGATGTACTTCACTTGACCCACAAGCTTGTCCAGCGCTAGCAGATTTAGGTGATGCTGAGAAATATGAGGCACATTTCTTTGGGGATAAAAAGTTTGCATACAATGTGCACCCAGGCACTGCTAGTAAACCTCTACCCTACAATCTAACAGAGAGGTGAAGAGTTTCTTCTGCCAAATTACAAAAGCTAGTGTGCAGTAACATAGCAAGGTGCACGGCTCCCTGCAGCAAGTGCACACCTGTGTTTCTCCTGCAAAGCTCACGATACAGAGCAGTACCCCGCAGAGCTGGACAGGCCCTTAGTCACCTCATTATTTATAGCCGCCTTATTATCAACTGCAGACTAAAACAGTACTCGCTCATGCTTTATGTAATGTACTTTGGGCTTAAATTATGAGGCTCTCTATTTTTCCCCCTGAAAAGAAATTCCGTTCTTCGAGAGAATAACATACGTAAAAGCCTTCCACAGTGTGCTGTAGAAAAGACATAATTATTTAGCACTTTTCAGACAGGAATGGTAAGGAGCTGCCTTCTTTCTTTAGGGCTAATCGAGTTATGACTAATGGCTGTGATTACTTTGCTTATCTTTAACCCTGATGTCACTAAGGAGGGCTGGGTTAACATTTTCAGTGCCATGTGGCAAACATCAGTTTGGAGGCCTTTTGAATAGGTCACATGGATAGATAACAGCAGCATAAACTGCTTGCCTGCGCCCAAGTTCAGCTGCTGAGCCTGCCTGAAGCACTAGCAACTATTCCCTGATGATTACAGCTTCATGCTGTCTCTCCTACAGAAACAGCAGTTCAAACAAGTGCAGGTAGGAGGCACTCAGAGAAAAAGGCAGCATGTAGAATCATAGAATCATCTAGGTTGGAAGGGGCCTTTAAGATCATCAAGTCCAACCATCAACCTAACACTGCCAAAACCACCACTAAACCATGTCTCCTAAGCACCATGTCTACCTCCAGGGATGGTGACTCAACCACTTCCCTGCACAGCCTGTTCCAATGCTTGACAACCCATTCTGTGAAGAAATTTTTCCTAATGTCCAATCTAAACCTGCCCTGGTGTAGCTTGAGGCCATTTCCTCTTGTCCTATCTCTTGTTACTTGGGAGAAGAGACCGAACCCCACCTTGCTACAACCTCCTTTTGGGTAGAGAGCGATGAGTGTCCTCCCCAAGTGTCCTTTTGTCCAGGCTAAACAACCCCAGTTCCCTCAGCTGCTCCTCATAATACTTGCTCTCCAAACCCCTCACCAGCTTCGTTGCCCTTCTCCGGACATGCTCCAGCACCTCAATGCTTTTCTTGTAGTGAGGGACCCAAAACTGGACACAGTATTCGAGGTGGGGCCTCACCAGTGCCGAGTACAGGGGACAATTACTTCCCTAGTCCTGCTCACCCCACTATTTCTGATACAAGCCAGGATGCTGATAGCCTTCTTGGCCACCTGGGCACACTGCTGGCTCATACTGGGCTGTTGACCAACACCCCCAAGTCCTTTCCCACTAGGCAGCTTTCCAGCCACTCTTCCCCAAGCCTGTAATGTTGTGTGGTGTCGTTGTGACCCAAGTGCACTTGGCCTTGTTGAACCTCGTACCATTGCCCTTGACCCTTCGATCCAGCCTGTCCAGATCCCTCTGTAGATCCTTGCGACCCTCAAGTAGATCAACACTTCTGCCCAAAGACCTTTTCCCTCATGTCTCTACGGCAGAAAAGGCAGTGGATGGCTGCAGCTTGCAGTCTGCCATTTGGGTCACCCTGCTTGCAGTCAAGAGGAAGATTTCAGACAGGTAAAATGGGATGTGGAAGAAAAGCAGAGAGAAAATGAGTGTCATCTCTTGCCATGGGCTACCGAAGAAAACACGCTTAAAATTTGTCAAGTATTTAGTCTTCCTGGTAATATTAATCTCAATAATTTTAGGAATCAAATTGCCAGATATTTATGTTAGCAGTTTACAACTCACTTTTCTAGACTTCTCTTATCTGCTCCCAACAGTTAGACCCTTCTATCGAGAGTCCATCTTGTGGAGTATCAGTTTTTGTAGTATTTTTAACAACTTGTCAAAACACCAAACAATTTTTTTAGCTTTTCCTCACCCGTCCTTGTTTTTCATGATTTCCTCAACTAAGCTGATTGATATACTAAACCTCTCAATAAACAGGTAGACAAAAAAAGTTAGACTGTTTATAAACAATTAGTGAGAACCTCCATAAATGAGAATTTAGGATGTGGTTTCACACCAGTTTAAACGTCATCTAGGCTGTGGTGCTCCTGCCAGCCCCACTGTAGCCCAGATACCAGCTCCCACTTCTTTCCCTAGCACTTCCACAGCAGTGCAGACGATTCAACTGGAAACTAGGCTGCCTTCTGACTGAGGTGCAACTGTACAGTTTCCAGCAGCTAAAGCTGTGCTGGGATTAGGGCAGCCCACTCTTAGGTTCACTGTGGAAGAGCATCCTTACACTTTCTAATGAAAAACTGCAGAAAGCTTTCTCTTTTTTGTCTGTTGCAGCTAAGAGGAGATTTTTCAGCCCTGATAACTTCTAATGTTATATAGGGATAAAGGATTGCATGCTATTTCCAGAGAGGAAAAGGATGTGCATGTGGTTAAGGTTTCAGAAACATCTAATTAGCGATGAAGGAAAGTTGAAACATTCAGGCATAGCTATAGAACATTAACCAGTTGGAGCTCTAAGGAACAGTAACAGAAGACAGATATCAGAACCAAATACTCAATGAAAAACACTTTTTGTAAGTTTGGGAGGTGGGGCTGTATGAGGTTCCTGCCTGATAAAAGCTCTGCATTTTACGCAAAACCTCTGTAACACAAAACACATGAACAGCACCGGGACCAAAAGCCAGACTGGAGTGCACATTCCTTCCTTCCCCTCAGGGCACACCATCCCCATCGAGGGAGGGCAGCCCCCTCCCGTTTCTTCCCCTCCGCCCTTGTGTTTCTGCCTGCTCGGAGGGTGGACGGGCGGGCAAGGCCGCAGCCGCCTCCCGCTCAGCCCCCCCGGCCTGCGGCAGGCCTGCGGCGCGGGCCCCGGGGTGAGGACTCCGGCTGAGGCAGGCAGCGCCCTGCCGCCTCCCGCCCCGGGCCGCCTTCAGCCACCGCCGCTCCGTCGGTGCGGCGCCGGGCCGGGCCCTCTGGATGCCGGGGAGAAGAACGCACCGCCCGGGCCCCCCACGAGCGCCGTTCCTCGCCCTCCGCGGGCCGCTGCCGGGATCAGCGGAGAACACGTCAGCAGTCCCACCAACGGCTACCGGAGGTGGGCACGAGGCGGGACCAACAGCCAATGGCCAACAGCCCCCCCCACGCGCTCAGTCGCGCGCGCGCCGGATGGAAAAGCACAGCCCCGCGCAAGGTCCTCGGGGTCCCCGCCCCTCGACTCGCGGGAAGAGGGGCGGGGCCAGCCTCGTTCCCACCCCGCAGCGTATATATAAAGCTGGCGAGCGCCCCCCAAACCCTTCTTTTCCTGCGGAGCTCCGGTCGGAGTGAGTAAGGCTGCTGGGGCTGCGGCGGGGGCAGCTCCCCGAGAGGGGCTGGAGGGGTACCCGGGCTTCGTGTTTGCGCTTGGCCGCTCGGTAGGCTCGCCCGCGGCGCCGCTCGCGTAGCGCTTGAAGCTGGAGTGTTGAGGCGCCCGCGTCGGAGCCGCGGGCGGGGCGGTGTGGGCACGGCCAGGCGCCAGCCGGCCGCGGGGCCGCAGCCTCGGTGTACGGCGTCCCGCGGCAGCGAGGGGACGGCGGGGCGGACTACGTGTCCCGGCAGGCCGCATGCCTCGGCGGGGCCGGTTCCCTGCCGGAAGCGGTGTCCCGCGGCGCGGTGCAGGCTGGGAGGGGCGGCGGCCGTCGCGTGAGCGGCGGGGTACCATTTTGCCCTGGTGCGGGCGGCGGCCGGCGGGGCGCTGAGGGGCCTGCGCCATTTTGATCGCTAGCCGGCCCAGCTGGCGGTGGGGAAGGCGGGGGGGAGCTGTGGCGGGTACCTTCGGGGGCTGGTGAGGGAATGCTGCCCGCCGGTGGCGCCAGATGGGGCTGGGAGCGGCCCCGGGGCGATGCGGCCTTAAATTTCTCATTCGGTTGTCGTTTGAATTGGTACTTCAGGTGCTGCCTAATGGTGAGGAATGGAGTCGGCCTAAACATCACGATAAAGATGATGAGAGGTCTGGGCTCCTTGAATAAGGCGGAGTCGCCTTGATCACTTAAAGTAGGGTTGGTGTGCACATTCGTGTCGCCTGTGTTTCCTAGGGCTCAGCCATCGGCATCGTGGAATTGTCCTACAACAGAAGGCTTTTAGTAATACAGTTACTGTAAAATCCACATACCGTGCCAAGAGAAAACCACCATAATCTTTGCATGCGTTTTTAACGTGACTCATGAGATTCCTTTAACGCTTTAGCTATTGATGTTTGTTTTTTAAATTTTTTTTTGCCTAGGCAATGAGACAGCAAAATAAAGGGAGACTTATTTAAAAAACAAAGAAACAAACAAAACAGACGCCCCCCCCCAAACATCCTGTAGTCAAAAGGTGCATTTTTTTGCCTGTCTTGCAATGCTAAAGTCATTGAGCTGTAGTACTTCTGGAAGAACGGGCAATACAATAACTAAATATAGCTAGGATTCTAGGTTCTTATCTGCAAGCAAAGATTAGGAGATGGTTTTCATTCATGCAGGAAGTTGTTGGGTGCATTCATTCTGTGTTGAATTAGCTTGTCTAATGATAGTCTGAGTCACGTGTTAGATAACTGGACAGTAAAATTTTTGAATCTCTACAATCCATTAGTAACCTTTGGTTATTGGGTGTAATATGCAAACTTAATTCGAGATTTTCCATAGCTTAAATTGTTTTTGTGATCTGAAACAAAACATATTTAATAAGTTGTGGATGGATTGCTACGTTTATTTGAGCTACGTAGTGTAGAGTGAGAGACGTTATCGGAATGTGCATTTTTGAAGTATTTTATATGATGAAACCTTGTCATGTGTTTGGTTGAGTTGGGAGATTTAAATACTTGCTATGCGATTAAAATTGAATTCCCTAAACCAATTGAAATCAGTGCTTGTACATTAAGAACTGAAACCTTGAGATGATGAATTTTCTTTAAAAGTCCTTTGGACTGAAGTTTAATAGTGGCTACCTGCAGTTATTTCTGCAGTGCTTTTAATATGATATTTCAAGTGACTGTAACTCATAACTCCTTTGTTACTTAAAACTGACTGCATTTCTTGCTGCTTTGTAAAAGGCCTACTGCAAACTTAAGACCTATGCACTTAATGTATTATTGCTTCTAAGACTTGAGAAATTGTTTGATTACTGTCTCATAATGAATACAGTCTCATAACTTAGGGGCCTGGTAGTAAGAATCTGCTGATTTCAAGTGTTAAGTTTGTTTACTGTTTGTTTTTAGGTATGATGGAGAGGAATTTTTCAGTGGTGTCCAGTACATTGTACAGAAGCAATAAGGTAATGGCTCTGGATTTCTTAATTTAGTTGCTCTAGAAATAACACTACATTTCTCTTGTGGATCAAGATAATAAATGCTTCAATTTCTTACTTGTTTTCTATTCTTTTGTCCGTGAAAAGTATAGAATGTGTTAAGTGCCCTAGGGTTGTCATCTTTGGCTACTGAGCGGGACAAAAAGGAAAACCCGTTACAGTATATTGCATTTTCATAGTTGCCATCAAACTGCTGAGTAATTACTTGATGATTTTTTTGTGTGCTCTTCACTGATTTAAGGTCAGCCCTTAGGTCGGTGTGTTTTTAGTTTCGTTTCTTTTGCTGTGGCATTTAAATAAGCATGAAGACCTACATGATAAATCACTTCATTAACTTGTGCTAAATTATACTGGTTTTGGAAATGGTGCGAGTTAGCTCTCTGGTCTTGGGCATGTAATTGAGTGAATCCACATACATGACCACATTTGAATGTAATTATTGAGGTAATGATAACGGCAAACTATGGACAGAAAGTAGTATTGAGTTGTGAATAAATGCATGGCTGCTTATGTAAATATTTGTGAAATAGAAGCTTGAATGTCTTGGTTCTTCAGACATCGTAATGGTTGCAAAAGGGTCCAAAACCAATTCAGGGTAATTTTTTTTTTCCTAGTGCTTACTAAATTTCAATTTGTCAGGTGTAGAAGACTGTTCTAGACGGATATTGAATTGTTGCATGAAAAAGTGAATTTTTACTGCTTGGTGATTATGTTTCTGACATTGTAACATCAGAGATGATGCTAGACCACAGCAAGAGACATTTTCTACTTTAAAAGACAACTTTTTTTTTAATTTCAATTTTAGCCCTTCATGAAAGCACCATCAGAAGTAGAAGAATACTTGGTACACACAAGCGGATTTTCCTGAAAGCTATGTATGTTTTGAATGATCAGTGGGGATAAATTAATACGATAAACAGATTATCAAAATATGCATATGATCAAATTAGTAGGTGTGTCATTAGCTTTAAAATTCGTTATTTATATCGTTATTTCAGGTATGTTTGACATGGTCTAGAACTATGTAGGTTGGGGAGTTCATGCATAGCTTTTTTGGGTCACTGTTGGAGGAGCTGGTAAAATATGCCTAATGCCTATCCAAAATGTTCATACTAAATCAGACAAAGATTACATCAAGTTGGCTTTTAATTGTGAATTTGCACTTTATTGGGAGATTAGTATAAGAAAGTGTTTAGGCAAAGAAAAGAAAGGGGACATCTAGAGACATGTTAATATAAACAGGCAAACATTGTTCAAATTTTAATAAAAATGTGTATTCATTTTTTTAAAAGTGTATTTAATCTCACCTTTTGGAAATGCTAAGAAATGCTTTCAGGATCTGTATTCAATTTAATTTGACTCAAATGCTTACAACCAGTGGTTGGGAGGAAGGGGGGTCCACAAGAGTTCTTGTTCCAAATGGGTTGTGCTATATTATGTATGAACATGTTGTAATTGATTATTTTACTCAAATTTCTAGAATGGCATGAACAGTTTCTAATAATGGAAATGTCAGTTGTCCTGATGAAAGATTTCCTGGCAACTGTAGTACAACAGATAGAGGTAATATTTATTAAGCAGCTGAAATTTTTTGTTAATTCTAATATATTCCCTTTTCAGTACATCTGCATATGAAAGACATGAAGCTTATTTTGTGGATTATGTGAATGTATGAATTGTGTTACAGTTCCCAGTGACTGATAATTAAGTGGTGAATCATGATGAAACTGCCAAACCTGATATGTTGATGAAAAACTTCATACGGATCTGGCTACTGAGATAAAACCACTTAAATAATTCTTTCAAAAGTCACATAATCTTTCAGTCATTATCACAGTTGGTGTTACTTTTATTGCTGTTCCCATCTGCAAGCTAGATGCCACCATGCTCCAGGTTGTGAATAAGGATGTTGGTGCATTATTTAAACTCGCCTCTGGTCCATGTTGACATGGATATGTGCTGTTGCAACAGGTAGTATCTTCAAAGAGTAGAGAGGGGGAAGTGTTAGACTCCCATAGCTCGAGGTGTCCTGTCTTACAGTGGGTAAATAGCAAACATTAGCCAGGTATTAAAGGGCCCTGGTAAGGAGGTGTTGCTGGTGTTTGAAAGCTAGTGATGATGTTTGTGCTTTGACCCTTTTAGGACTGATAACTTAGGGCTTGCTCAGATATTAGCATTTAGGAAAAGTAATGTTAATGATTAAAGGTGGAATTTGGTGGTGAATTGTAATGAATTCTAATTCTCTTCAAGCTGTTTCAGCTACAGAGCTAAACTAATTCAGAAGGACTAGTATAACAATTAGCAGCAATTTGCAGCAGGCGGAAAGCATGCTTGTGAAGCTTACTGTGCATCAGGAGTATTATTCTACTCCTTATTAAGGAAAGTTACCTTTAAATACCTTGCTAACTACCAGCAGTTTCTTTTGAAGAACAGGCTTTGTCCCAGTATGTGGAATTCAAATGTGTGAGTGAAACTTACGGTGCAGCAGGGCTAACTGTAAAATGCTGTATTGTTTAGATGGGCAATATTACAAGTGGGAAGTTGAGTGACTTACATGGCTGATCTAGGGAAGTTGTAAGTAGCAAGCCTTGTTAGTGTAACTAACCAGTGCATTTTATGTCTTTGCAGAGATGTGTGAAGGCTGCTTCTCAATTGAAGATATGAATTCCAATAAGTGTTATGATTAATTTAAAAGCTTGATGGTGGGAGTAATGCTTAAAACCATTGGTTTGTCTGATCAGTGAAGAACCTATCCCAAACCTGATTGATTACTTGATGAAAAACGCATGTGAATCTGACAACTGAGTTTAGACTACTCCAACACCAGAACAGGTGAAGTGTTTGAAGATTATATGCTCCATAGTCTGTACACACCTTGAAACCCAGCAGAACTGGTTTAAATAAGTAATGATAATTTTTATTTAAATTTATTTAAAAACTGCGCTATTGACAACCTCATTTACAAGCACGAGGTGACATGTAATCTGTTGTATTATAAATGGTGTATTTGAAGTGCAGTGGGTTTTATGTGTATCTGCATTATGGAGAACAGGGTGAAACAATTAATGATCTATCTTGGCCTTTTTTTGAACTTTCAGTTCTAGTTCAGAGGTGGTCTCAATTTTCCTGTTGCTTGCAGGAGAGTTGTAGGTAGAAGAATGTGGTCTGGATGCATTTATTTTTTTTTTACTTACTGCTTGCTTGTTGGTGGATTTTAGCATCTGGAATTTTTAATGTTTTGATGGAAGCTGAGAACCAGGTATTGGCTAATTTTTCAGAAATGAACTATTTGATTGTGATAGGAAGGGGAAATTACACTTGACCTCTCTTTGGACAGGAAAATGGTCAAAAATGTAGGAACAAATGTTTTTAGCTTATTCAGGTATGTAATTGAAAATCTTCTAAACATTTTCTCCTTTGAAGTCTAAAGTAACTCTGTGCTTATGGTTCAGGAATTTTTTGTATTATGACAGTTGTTGATATACTTAGTATAGTAATTGATCAATTGATATGGTAAGTTGGTATAATAATTAATTCTGTATGTAGTTGGAATTAAGGAACACTTGTTCCCCCAAGGCACAATGTGCTGATAACTGTGCCTAACCTTGATTAGCTTTCAAACCTACATGCAAAGTTTTAAATAAGTGTACGTTATCATTGAAATATGTCAAAGAGCCAGAGAATGTTTAATCAGAAACCCTATAGAAAAATAGCACGTTTCCTATTAAATTTACGTTTTCTGTATTGCTTTTGTCTCGTCTGTGATGATCCTATCCCGAAACTGAATTCCTTGCTGAAAAACCTAATACGGATCCGGAATCTGAGACAAGACCAAAAGAATTAATTTAAAATTTTTGAAAAGTATTATAATGTCTGTGATGGGGTTTAAGTTTTTTTTCAGAAATGGTAACACCTTAATCTATATAAAGCGAATGTGTGCTTACTTGGAAATTGAAATTTCCCTCAAATGAACCCTTTTACTGAGACCTTGTTCCCTTTTTCCAGTGATGAGTTGGAACGCTTGGTCAGTGCTGTGTGACAAATGTGGATGTTCTGTGACCGGAAGGAAGCGTAACACCTGAAGAGTTTTTGTGGCTTGGAGTGGGATGCCATGCTTTTAAAAGCCTGCTGAAACAGCTGCTGCAATTTTGTGTAATGGATACTGTTTTCAGAAACTGCATGTGAACCAAAATCACTGTCTCTGCATATTTAGAATAGCGCTTTTGCAAAAACACTGAGCTGCCTTCTGTAGGAAGGATAGCAGCAATATTAGTGAATTAGTGAATTAGCGAATGTTGATCTTCAATACATGGAAAAACCCCTGGGAGTATTTGCCCTTTTAAAATATCATAAGCGTATACTGACTTGCTGATACTGAAGATCTGTAATAACTCAAAACAGTGGAACTCAAAGGTAGGCCCAGTAAAGACAGGGAGAAAGCAAAATGGGTACACAAATTCAAACCAGTGAGTCTGCTTTTTGAGCGTGATGTCACCCAGGAGATTGAAGGAAGTAGATGAGGTGATGGTGGTATGGAAGCATAAACGTGAAATGCTTGTAAGACAGAAATTCATGTGTCGTGAGGAAAGTTGTGGTTATGGAAAAGGCAAGGTCTAAAGCTTGCATTACCATCTCTATCTAGTGAGGGGGAGAGGAATTGGGGTTTTGTGGACTGCCACTTTACTATGAAAAAAAACACAACAGTGGAACTGCCCTTTAAGGAATACGCTGGTGATGTTACCTGCTTGCTGTATGGGGAAAAGAGCTCAGTAGTGGGAGAAGGGAGTACATGCATAGGAACTTGTGCTTTAAGCAGTCGCTTCAAAACTAACTGTGCTGTATCACAGTAATGGCATATTTGCTGTATTCAGCAAATTGGCAGTCTTCCACAGAGGAGTGAGGGATCATAAATTCGTCACCAAGTAAATTGGATTTTAAAGACAAATCATTATGTACATAAGATGCAATCTGCCTTAAAGCATGACTCTCAAATGTAATTGTCAGGAGTGCTTTATAAAGGAAGAAATGTGCGAACAGCATGATATAAGAATTGATAGAGCTACTGTTACTGGGTCCCCAATACTCTGTTTAAGCAGTATCATGAAGTGCAAAAAACACTACCAGTAGCAGCACCTGAAGCATTAGGAATGTTAAAAATATGTATCCATCTGACCACTAAAATGTACACTAAGGACCTGACCGAACTCCAGGAGTGCAGTGAGCCTGTCCTATGTCCTATGCTTAGGTTATTGTTAGTAAGTAGTAGCAGTAACCAGCTACTTTGGCTAAAGGCTGCTCCTTTTCAGCAAGCAACTGTATAAAATCAGTTTATTGAATATGTCATAATCTGCAGAAATTTACTACAGAACAGCTTTCCCTTCATTGCTTTCAACAGGATTTTTTATTTCTGTTAACAAATGTTACTGCCAAGGGTAGGTATTTCCATGTACCATGTTTTGTACATGCTCTGTCTTGAATAAAGATGAGGATGTGAAAAACCTAGCTGTTGCACATCAGGTCTGTAGTTGCACCCCCATGTGCCTTGACAGCTTGTACTTTGCAAGAGCTACAAAGGCATCGTGGCCTTGTGGCACTGCCTGGTACAGCACGTACTGGCACGTTGTATCCCACATTGTGCTCAAGTGACTCCTGGACAGCGTAAACTCTGTTAGTGATTATGTGTTTTAGAAGTGGGAAGGGACCAGCCTCAGTCTTTTGCCCACTGCAGTTCTATGAGAAGTCTGTTGACAGCATCTAGCGGAGCTACTTGAATGGTAAGTCAAAAAGTTGCCGGTCCTGGCTAGGTCAGTCTTTTCTGGAAGAAAAAAAATGTTGAAGACCAGAGAAATGGGTAATGCAGCAGCAATATTTGGTAAGTACCTTGTTAGATACTCTTAAAGGATCTGAATATGACTTGCATTACAAGGTCAGGTTATGTTTTGGAGTATAAAGGTACCATCTTTTTTATCCGTTGGGCTGACGCTAATGTGAAATATGGAAGCCTTGGAGGAGATACTGCTATGTGTATATCCAGTAAAATCGGTGAGAATTAGTTGCTCTTGGGGTTTCTGGGATCAAATAAAAGACTAGAGATAAAGTTTCGGTATTGTGGGAGGCACTTTAGGTACCCGAAGTACTTTGCGTCAGTCTTGTTCTGGATATTCTAAAACATTCTTTGGGGATGGTTTCTGATCTAGGATTGACAGTGTTAGATAAAGGATGCCAGAGAATCATGTAATCTTGCGTATGGGGTGGTGGAGGCGTGTCTCCATGAGCAGTGCTTAATCATGGAAAAAGATGAACCCCTCACTTGGCATAGAAAAAACTAGATGTGGCCAGTGATAAGGTATTATTGGCTATTGGCTGCAAACTATTCTGTAGGAATGCTGCTGTGCTTTAGGGCTGCAGAAGATGGGTAACCAAAGAAAAATGTGTATTAGTAGTACTTAAGATGGAAAGAAAAATACTTGTAATGGCTTTTTTGCTTGGGGGAGGGTGGTAATGTGTTTGCAAACAAGTTGTGGATTTAGTTCTGGTATGTTTTTTGAGTCTAAGATTTTTTTTTAAATACAAGTGATTGAGATAAGTAGTTGTGAAGAGTTACTGTGTGTCATGTTTGGAACACATGGCATGAGATTTCTCTGTGCAAAAGTAGTTCATTAAACTTCAGTTTTACAAAATATCTTGCTAGATTTAAAGCTTTGCTTAAGGTTGTGCAGTAAACAGCATGAAAGCACTTTGGTTTTTTGTTTTTTAAATAGTCTGGTGAAATCTTGCACTAACTGTCATTAGTGTTTAACTTCGAAGTGTCGCATGGCTGTTGGGCTGTGGTCCAAGAAATCAACGGTTAGACAAACTTTGTTTTGGAATATTGCCATGTATCGCTCTTAGTAACTGGGGAAAAAAAAAAATGCGGAGGCTTTTTTTGATTTAAATGAGTGGTGGGCTTACAAGAAAGAGTACCACCTTGCAACCACAACAAAGATGCCAGAGTAGCTCTGCCTAAATGCTTTGTTACGGTTAAACGAGGTCCCTGTTAAGGTGGGAGGTTTTGTCTGTTGCTGAAGAACTTGTCTTGCCGGTGGAGGCTGTAGATCTATAAACAGAGTTGCAAGTGAGTGAAACCAAGCTAGTAGTGGTTATCTTGCCACAGCACCCCCACTGCTGTGTGAGTGCATTTGCTGGTGTGAAGCCTGAAGTAACAGATCGTGGTGAACAGAAAATTCAGCGTAAGCTGTGCTGTCAGGCTGCCGGCCTGCAGAGGAGTGTGCTGCCTCGGCTGCAGTCACATTGTGTGCCAGCTTCAGCGAGGCTGCTGCCTTCTGGGGCAGGCAGGTTCTTATTTGTATAAACTTGCCATAAAAAGCTTGGATATGAAATTCTCCGATTAAAAATGGGCATTAAAGTTAAATAACAGTTGCAGAGAGGGACTCCTTAAGGCAGTCAAATACAGACACGGCAGAGCGAGCAGTGTCAGACTTTGCCCAAGGAGAGGTATTCTCTACGTTGGAGAGTATTTAACCCTGACTTTGGGTCAGCAGTTTTTCTGCACGCTCCCACAGTTCAGGGAAGTTATAATCTGGAGTATGAATGAATTTAACAGATAAATGGTAATTTCAGGTGAGTAGCGTACAGATAGAAGCTGTCATATACTATGTAAATGTATGTGTCCAGTGATTTACATTCTCTGTGCTTTTTTGTTACTAGAACCGGTATTACACGCATTTTTGCTTGTCTGCCCTTCTCTGTTTCCCTTGAAGGATATAAACTGGAAAAGTAAAATTGAAATTATGAATTCCATTTTCTTTCAAACATCATGTGGCTTTTTAGTTGATAGTCCAGTTGAGCTATCGGGGCTATGAAGACAGTACTTCTCTGCCATTGTCTCAAACTTCCTGCAGGCTCCGGAGGACAAAGTGGCGTTTGATGCTCAGAAGAATGGCTGTATTGAGTGGGACAAAGTCTGCCTCGCTCAGTATTCTGTCTGAGGATGACCAGTATAAGGAACAGGAGAAGTATAGAGAGTCTTTCCAGCAGTTTGCTTGGGAATTTCCTGAGATTTTCATTTGTATTTGAATACTACTTGGCAATTACAACTTATCTCCATTTAAAAAGATGTGAAACATGAATGTTAAAATATATGAAGTAGCGCGCATGTTAGTAACTGCAGGGAGGAGGACGTGCTTGGGAAGGAGCTGAAGTGAAAGCTTTTTCTCTTTGAAGCCGATGTCACTTTCAACTCTCACATTAATGAAAACAGTGGTAAGTGGAGTCCAGTTAAGGCCCTGATGCCAACTTTACTGTTTAATTGAGCTATGTTGGAGGTGAAAATTTGAAGTATTGCTGTGTGCTCTTACCTTCTGTACCCCCTGAGCTACACTTCATACTTCAGGCTTCTCACCAGACCACTTAACCACTGTTTTTTTCCCTGTGACTGGGGTTCTCAGAACTGAAGGAACATTGTCCCAGCAATGACAGTACTAGTTTTCTGGTTGCAGGTGAGGAATGATTAAAATCGGTCCTAAAATAAAGTTCGGTCATTATTTTATATATGTGGAAAGAAGCTGGAAAGAGATGAATGGACTGAAATAAAATAAATAGACCTTATTTTGAAACTGGTAAGTTCATTGAAAAGTAAAGGTGGTATTTTTAAATCATCTTAAGGTCATTGAAGAGGAGGATTACAGCTACCATTAAATTACTGTACTTCATGTTACCTTGACAAATAGGAAGTAATTTGCCCTACCCTTAGTTGTTTGTTTTTTCAGTCAGAATGAGGGATGTTGCAGATACTATGGAGCCCTGAAAGAAACACTTGAGACTTAAACTCTTTAGGTGTGTTAGCTCTGTCTAGCAGTTAGGTCATTTTCTGCTGCAGAAGTTAAAGCAAATTGCTTCACTGTGTTAGTTTACTAATTTCTTGCACTCCCATCAGAAAAGCGCAATATTGAAAATTTGTGAGTGGCAGTTCCTAATGTCATTTGGACTTCACAAGTTCAGAGTATGCTTATTCATTCCCCAGTGTGTCTCAGAATAAACATTTTCTGAAAATGTTGGATTATGCTTCTGGTTCGTAAAACTTTATTGTTACATATTTGCTATTGCAAACAAAAAAGAGTTTTGGCTTGTGGGAATTGATGCTCCCACCTCTTCCTGTTTTACAGATTATAAACCACATAAAATACGTTTAACGGCAGGAACAGGAGTTACCTTCAGAACATCTTAAAATAGTATTTTATAATAAAAGGTGTCACAGTGCTGAGAATGTTCCCCCCCAAAAAAAAACTTCATGGGGCAGGAGCAGTGTCTGGGTTTTTGAAGAAGTACTCTTACAGTTGCCAGAATTCATGTGTCTTCATTTACATGTACTTGAACTTGACAAGTTGTGTTGCTAATGAAAAGTCGTTCAGCGGTTTCTGCTAATTTGACATGCAAGCTGTAAGGCTGCTGAAAACCCTTTTTCCATGTAAAGGGATCTTTTTATGATGACCCTTTATCAGGGTTGAATGCAAGGTGTTTTGCTGTGGGTTTTTTGCCCTTTTTAACTGATACGAAGACTGGAAATAGTATGAATGCTTTCTGCTGGGAGTTTCATGTAGTTCATAGGTTTTAGTTAGAAGAGTAAGACTGAACTGAAGTAGCAACTGCTAGATATATTTTCTATAAAAATGCAGCCCAATTATGAGTCATGCTGGATTTGGGAAGGCCCAAAGCTTTTAGCTTACAAATATGAAGAAAGACGGTTTGCCAGGAGTTCTACTGATTTGGAGAGAGACCTCACTTGTTCTTGTGAGGATCCGAAATTGTCAAGCACTGAAGACCATCAGTGCTACTGCTTAATAAGATGGCAGGAGGAGAAACATACTTTAAGATATTCTCCCATAATTTCTGAAAGGTATGTTTCTTAAAACCTCTCAGAGTTGTCCGAATGTGACAGCCTGTGGTCCCTACGACCTACCATGGGGAGAGGAGATAGTCGTGTAAGGAAAGGGTAGCCTTTGCATGTGAGACTAGCAATCAGAGTATCTGGATATTACACTGCAAATCAAGTCTTAGAATATTGGAGGAGTAAAAGCCAAATAGTAAATGAAAGATCTTCCACCGAAAGAATCAAAAATGAGAAGCTGTTGAGAATAAAGATTTTTGTGCTCTAAATCCACACTACTGTGTCTTTCTGCAGTGACACCAGCCTAACTTCCTACCCTTGGAAATGAGACTCCCTGTAGTGCTCCCAGCCTCTGGCCTCAGGACAGCAGTTCTGAGGCTGTGACATACTGTGGGTAATGTCATACTTTGGCCTTTTTGAATTTCAAATTCCAAGTTCCTCTACCATGGTTATGCAGAGAGTCTTGTGAGCAGTAAGTCATTAGTGATCTGTGGTGTACCGGATCATTGTCTTTGTGATGGCTATTACCTGACTGCACTAACTTTAAAACGAAAAAGTCACTTCTGGTTTGGGTTGAAGAAACTTGACAGTGACCAGGATGGCTGCCTGTAATGACATTGTGTTCTATCTGTTGTATTCTCACCTGCCTGTAAGAGAAGAAAACGCTATACCGAGAAGAGGTATTTTGTTATTCTGAGGCAGCACTCCTGGAGGTGTTTTGCCTCTTTGTTGTATCTTCTGCTTTTCCCTAAAACCTAGTTTGGGTTTTGTAGTTGTGATTTTCCCACTGAAGTGTGACCAGGAAAATGTAAAGTATTTTTGATTTTCAACTAGGAAAATGCTTTTGAGTTGACAAAAGGGGTATGCGTATTTGGTCTTTCCTGAAACTATAATTTCTATGGATAGAACAGATCATCTATGGAAGCTTGGGCTATCTCCCAGCATAAGCTTTCTTAACCTGGGCCAAGGTTGGGACCTTGGTGTCCAAAACTGTTGTGTAGTCCTCAGCTCTGTCCCGATCTCCTATAGATCGTATTCCTCCTCTTCTGTACTAGTCCTGTATTGCCACCTCCAGAAAAGCTATGCACTAAACATCCCAAGAACCAAGGCCAAAATACAAAATTACAGAAGACTACTGCGTATCCATTCAGTATTAATCCCTGAAGGGCTATAAGAGCGATAGTGTATGAAACTGCAGTGAAGGGAAGAAAAAAGGTCTCTGGGAAATTTTTCTCTGTCTGGGACTCAAGGATATACTAATCCAAACACCTGGTGAGTTGTAAAAACAAGACTAGTTCCTGTAATTGATGTGATTTGACAGCTGTGATTTGCTCTTCAGAGATCAGGGCCAGAGTCTGCAAATAAGAATCACTGATTAGCTAAATGGCAAATCTATCAGGAATGATAGCTAGCTGGGATTCAGGTGTGGAAGGGAAATATTTCTTTCCCCATTTCTGTGTTGATACTGAGCTCTACATACTGGAAAGTCCCAGGCAATAAAGTAGGAGTTGGAAAAAGATGGAAGGTGAGTAGTGTTTTAAGTACAGCTCTTTCCTACTCACAATTAATATACCGGGGCTGAAAATCAACTGTACTTTTTGTATAGTATTCTCAGAAGAACCATAACCATTTTTCTTGTTCACAAAGATCTCAATTCTGCAGAAACAGACTCTTCTCTCCTTGACTATTATGAAGGCTGGCTAGGAAACGGGCACCTCAGACTTGTGAAAAAGGCAGAAATGAACTTCTGTGAAGATGATGGCCTTTTCTATAGCAGTAGCAAAAAGAAGTATCAGCTGAATTGGCATCTGGCCAAGAAAGCAAACATTCTGAGCTTCTAATAGAGGTGTGATTAAGAGGTTTTAAAAAATTCCTGGGCTGTCTTTATTTGATATACAGTCTAATCTTACCTCTCAGAAATTTGGTGATTAAGATAAATACAGACAGTTAGCCATGAGATACTTGCTTTCCGTGGTTGGCTGAAACACTCCCCTTTTACTGGGATTTCACCTTAATATGAACTTTAAGTATTCTTTGCTGGGGAGCATAGACTGGTTGCTTGCTAAGAAGTCTGACTAGCAATGGAGGAGTCAGAAAGGGCCTGAGAGGAAATGCTAATGTGTTATCAGCACTATTACCATCAGCCTGAGGGTGGAAGAACCGATCTGTGTTACCTCAGCTGATGAGCTGTAGAAGGTGGGTGAACTGCTAAACTGGGAATGTCTCGTGTTCATTTTTGAGAGGTATTTGCATCAAATGTGCATAGCTTACAAAAATTTCCACCTTAGTACCCCTCAATTCTGGTTCTAATTTTTTTCTGTTGTGTGCTTAGACTGGAGGTGCTCATAATGCTTTCAGCCTAAAGAAAGAGTCTTCTGTGTGTTTCTTACAGCCTCTTTTGGCCACAGCAGATATGTATCAATACTGTTGATCTGAAACTGGTTAACGGTTTTCAGAGAATCATAGAATAGTTTGGGTTGGAAGGGACCTTAAAGGTCATCTAGTCCACCCCCCCTGCAATAAGCAGGGACATCTTCAACTAGGTCAGGTTGCTCAGAGCCACCTCCAACCTGACCTTGAATGTTTCCAGGGATGGGGCATCTACCACCTCTCTGGGTAACCTGTGCCAGTGTCTCACCACCCCCATTGTCAAAAATTTCCTTCTATCCAGTCTAAATCTTCCCTCTTGGTTTAAAGCCATTATTACTTGTCCTGTTGCAACAGGGCCTGCTAAAAAGTTTGTCCCCATCTTTCCTGTAGGCCCCCTTTAAGTACTGAAAGGTGACAATAAGGTCTCTCTGGAGCCTTCTCTTCTCCAGGCTGAGAACCTGGAGAAGGTTCCCAACTCTCAGCCTGTCCTCACAGGAGAGGTGCTCCAGCCCTCTGATCATTTTTGTGGCCCTCCTCTGGACCTCCTCCAACAGGTCCATGTCCTTATGTTGGGGACTCCAGAGCTGGACGCAGTACTCCAGGTGGGGTCTCACCAGAGCAGAGTAGAGACACAGAATCACCTCCTTCGAAAATTTTATGCATCAAATTTATTAACCAGGACCGATCTTTTAATGGAAGTTTAAAGGGGTTAAAAATAAGTGTTGCCACTAAATTACAAACATTTACCTTTTACTATACCTGAGATGTCTTGAGTAAGAATTTTTTTATATTTTTTCTTGGGAGAGGCATAAGCTATTGCTGTGAATGTGACAGTAAAATCTAAAATTACCTGAACTGGAAGGGTATGAAAGAATTTAGAAACTCCTGCAGTTAACTGTAATCAGTGATTTTAACAATTTTTTTTTTATGGACGTGCTTAGGTATCTAAATTGATCCTGCTGGAACTGAGAATTGATGCATTGGCAGTAAAAATGTATATTCTTACACAGTTCCATTGACTTCTCTTACTGCTCTACACAAGCCTCCAGACGTTGCTATCCATTGATACATAGCTCTAGTTGGAGAACGCAAGATCTCCTAGAAGTGTTTCGGTTGATTTGAAAGTGGCATCAATAAACAAGTTCACAGGTTTATCAGACATTGATTTAACTAGTCATAAACTAATAAAAGATTTTTTTAAATTAATCCCAATAGATTTGTTTTCAAAATGAAACTTCCCTGTTAATTGTTCTCATTGTCTGCTACTTTTAAGATCTAAACTTTTTAAAAGAAAAACCAACCCTATATATTTTTACAGGATCAAAGAGACATTTCTAAGTTTATTTTCTGAAGGCAGATTGAAAGCATAATGTTCTTCATATGTCCCCGCAGAATAGCAATTTATTTTTTCTAGTGCCCAGTTGCTAGGTAAAATTAAAACTTTGCTTCCCTAAAGAACTAAATTATTGCTACCAGCAGCATAATGCAGCCGTATTAGTTGTACCATATTAAATTACATGATTTGTTCAGGTTTGAGAACAGGTTATGTTGCCCACACTGCCCTGTGCAAAACAGTGAAGAGAGACCTGGTTACTGCTACCCAAGCTGGAAAGGGTTAACTTACACACATGTGCTGAAGCTCTGTGTTAGCTTAAGATCTAATTCTAGTATTTCTCAAGGCCCATATAAAAGTATAGAGTAGATCTTCCAAAAGAAGACTACTGAAAAGTAGCAAGCGGAGCCTGAGGTACTAATACTAATAGTTATTCATCCTTGTGCTCTAGTCTGGAGTTCGTGCTGTAAATGAGAACCCCCTTAGTGCGGTATACTCCGGGCATTTTTGAAAAGAAAAAAAAAAGCAGTCATATACCAAAAGTGGTATTGTCTGCTCTTGGTATCTGCAGAAACGCTGCATTTCTGTAGTCACTTCTGCTTTGTACCTGGCAAGGATTGTAAAGGCAGAGGTGCGGAAGAGGTTGTTCTATTCTTACAAGGACCTTGAAGACACAAGGTTATTTGGGCTCACCCATGCTTGAAAAGATTTTTAGGTTGTTTGGTTACACGTTAAGTAGCTTGCAACACTTACGCTTTGTATTGCAACTGCTGCATCAGGCACTTTCCCTCCTGAGTAATCAGCAATGTCATTACTAGTCAACTAACTAGGCCTGGGGCATGAGCCCAGTCCCTGGCAAACCCATCATCTGTGCTGTTAAGGGTTAACACAGTCTGACAACTGAAGCCTGTGCCAGCTAGCATTCCCTCACACGTAATATTTGGGCATGGTTTAGAGGTTAAGGCGGATGAGAGCTCAGCTGTGGGAATGCAGGCTGTGCTGTCCACGTTTGCCTTACGGCTGGAGAACAGCCCATGATCTGTCCCAACTACTGTATGGCTGTGGCTGTGGTGTGCTGCGCTCTCCTGGGAAAGATGCACTGACCTGGGTTGGGGGAGAATATTCTGTGACCTAGTGACATGCTCTCTGCCCTTGGAGATGGGATTAATGTATAAAGTAACTCACGTAGGGTTAAATAGATCCCAAGGGTCCCTCTCCTTTTGTTCCAGCCTTCAAATGGCTTTTGTAAGTGTGCAAAGTACTGGAATCCCTATGGCTGCTAGTCAGGACAGGGAGATGTTTGGGGACGGCTGTACAGGGATGTAAGGGCAGGGATGGATGGGAGGAAGGTCTAAATAGAGCAGTAAGGTCTGCATTGACACTTTCACTTGAGGCTCCACTTGATGAGTTGCAGCTTCAGCACTTGGCTGCCTCGCACTGCGCAAGTGGACAGGATAGCACCACTGTCCTGAGATGACTTTGAGATGTTTTAAAGATGGATACTGATGAGGAACACTCTCTGCAGTTCCGTTGCATGAGTCCTCCTCGAAAGGCAGAATGCATAAGGATGTGGAGGAATCTGCTTTGTTTTCTCCAGCCTTCCCATGCTAATTTGATGAAAATAGGGGGTGGGGGTGACAACTCGCTTGTCACTTCTTTGCTGAATGTCTTGTCTCCTCTTTCCATTGAGCTTTGCCAGGTGGTGACCTAATGGCAACACTCCTCTGTGGAAGAGCTGTAAAGCGTCAGATGCTCAGGGGAACGGGACAGAAAAGGCAGTAATAGTTGGGTCTGAACTCTGGCTTTTATACCCACAGCAACAGTAAAGCAATATTTTATTTTTTTTTTTCCCTTCAGATTGTGAAGCCTCTTCATGTAGTTCCCTCACCCTTGCTAAGCTTGTGAGCTATTTGTATAGGAAGCCTGTCGTTTATAGGTCTATAGTGGGATGAGGAATATATGATTAGAGGGAATGTGGAGGAAGAGGAACATTTGCGTGTATACTTCTGCAGGAAGTGGGAAGGGTTTGGGATGAAGGGAACAGATTAGTGATTGCATGTTCTGCTTGCTGCAATGACAGACTATTTGTACCATCAGACCGAAGAGTTAAGACCCACATTCAGTCTCCAGTAGTGGGTATTGGCTAACGGAAAAATGCACAGATAGGGAAAGCATAGATAAGATAGTATTCTCTGGCATGCTCCCCCCAGTCTCCACTAATTTTTGCCACAGACTTTAAATTGGGGTGATATCTCTGCATTTAATAATTTTTGATGGGAATGTATTCCGTTAATTAGGCTAGTTAATTTTGGGGTGTGTGGAATTACCTACAGCTTCGTGTGACAATGAATCCCCAAGCTTAGTTACATGTGCATAAAAGTAGCTCTTTTTTGCTTTGCTGTCTGCCAGTTTGATTTGGTCCCTCCTTGTTCTTCTGTTGGCAGAAAGGGTGAACAACTGTTCTCTACCTTTCTCCGTGCCACTCCTGGCTTTGTAGGCCAGTATGATACTGCCTCATTTGTTTCTTGTCTGTATCGAAGGTATAGGTTCTGAATAAGTCCTAACACTATTTTTTTGGCCAGTAAGCACAGGGCATTTATAGTTCTTTGTTACAAGGCCAGCATCTGTTTTCTGAGTGATAATAGTCGGTTTGGGATGGCTTTGAGTTGGCATTTCCTCAGACGCATGGAAGTGACTTCACTGTTTTGTGTGTCTGCAAAAATAGAGCGCTCTCCTCCTCCACAACTCTTTCAGTACTTACACATTAACCTATAATGTACTGCAAAATACACTGAATTCTACAATGAGTGCTCTGAACCCATGGCTGATAAACAACTGTTTTAAAATCCTCTAACTTAAATTAGAAAAAAGCTAAATGTATTAATGGAACGTGAACTACCTTCTGCTGTTTCTGTTGCACCTTTCTCTTACACTGTCAGCTCTAAAGTGTTTGATTGGGGCAGGGGGGGAAACGTTAACTGGAAGGAGGAAAAAGCCATGATTGGTATTGGAAAGAAGGACTTAAAAACATAGATACTTTGCAGAAATAAGCAGTCCTATACCCTTTCTTTCACTGGCACTGTTGCGATAGCACAGCTGTAAATCAGAAGGGAGAGAAGCGGTTCAGAAAGACGTTGTTTCAAGAACTTCAGTTTCTATATACAATTTGACACCAAAAGAATTCCTGGGAGATTCTCACTCCTTCTCATTGCCAGGCTTGTTCTCTGCCTGCAACTATCTGGGCAAATATTTAGCAGAATGTTGAGTATCTCAACCTCAAAAGCCCTGAAATGTATGGTGTCAAATCTGTTGGAGCAGACTTCTTGTCCATCTTGCAGAACTAGAAGAATTAAAAATTAGTGCAAAATTATTTACTTGGGGTTTCAGATTCAGGGGGGGGAGGGGGGAAGTCTTTCCAAATCTCAAAAAAGAAACATCAATTAGTCAGTGGATAGAGTGGCATTTGTAAAGATCAGGATAATTAACCGTATCACAGAATCCATCCATCCATCTGCTCCAGCAGGACCACCTAGAGATGGTTACCCAGAACCATGTCCAGATGGCTTTTGAGTATCTCCAAGGATGGAGACTCCACAACCTCCCTGGTCAACCTGTGCCAGTGCCCAGTCACCCTCACAGTGAAAAAGCGTTTCCTGATGTGCAGAGGGACACTCCAGTGTTTCCGTGTGTGGCCATTGCCTCTGGTCCTGTGAACCATAATCATTGGATTTGCAAACACTTTCTTTGCTGCTTCTGTTTTCCTGACTCAGTTGGAAGAAGTGAAGTGTTTGAAGAGTTAGCAGGGTCAAAGTTAGAGCCTTAGAAATAGTTTAAGTAAACAGAGGAATAACCTTGACTTTGTTTTAATTAGTGCTACCTCTGCCTAGTTTTGGAAAAGCGAGAAAATGCACAAGGGATGTAACTGGAAAGAATGTTAAAAGAAAATATTACCATTACTTTAGTCTTTTTTTTTTTTTTCCTGAAGTTGAGACAGTTTTAGATTGTAAGTTACTTTGCAGATTTGAGAGTTCTTTCATTCTAAAAAGTATCAGGCTGAGCCAGTCATATATGAAAAGCTTTTTCTTGAAGAAAATTTCATATGTCTGATTTATCTCCTTTTGGCTAACTTCTGACTTGCAGTTTTTCTCTTAATAGGCACCGGCCTTGTATTTTGTAACTCAACCCATCTTTTAAGACACAGAGCCTCTGACTGATAGAATGAACAAATTGGACTTTTAATTAAACATGTATTTCTCCAAAGAGTCTTATTTTACCAAGGATCTCACAGAGTAAACAGGCCAGTGGCTAGCTGTGTACTACATGGAATAAACTGCAGACTCCAGTCCTTTCCTGAAGTTAGGTATCCTTAAAACATACAAATATATTAATAACTTGATAGCCTTACCAAGGAGGCTAAGGGCTAGGAATGGACTGGAAAACATATTGTTGAGAAGCCCCAAGAGTGGCTGAACCGTTTCAGAATTGTGCTGTGGCAGACATAGCACAGGGGTCTTGTTTTGTTATTATAAGCGGTGACATTTGCTGTATGACCAGAGTGATCTGCCCCTCTAAGGCTGTAGCTGGTGTGTTTCACAGCTCAGGTATAACCAGTTCCGTAGCTGAGCCTCAATTTCCAATGTGTGTGAACTGGGGAAAGGCTAATCCCATGCCATCTTAATAAACATCTTAGAAACGGAAGGTAAGATTCCTGTTGAGTGTCCTACTAGATTTTCATTCTTTGTTTAGGGTGTAATTCTTTTAACTGTACACAAGTGGCTCAAAAGCAAAAATTAGACTTCTATAGCCAAATTAAATTTACTTTTCACTGCTTTATCTGTGCAGCTCTGTAGTTGGTCCTGTTATACTCACTGGTTTTAGCATGGATGTGCCGGGGAGGCTCAGATGTCCAGCTGTGGCTTCAGAGGGGCTCTACAGGGGTTACAATTGGTCTAGAAGCAGGCAGGGGTTTCATATTCCAGGAAAATTTAGGAATTAACATGACTTTAATTATGGTGAGAAGCTGTCAAACTTTCAGGCACACTCCCCCTGTAAATCCAAGTCACCCGATAAGTGCCTGTAAATGTTCTTGGCAGGCTATTTTTTCAATAGATGTTCTATGTGATTCGAAAAAAAGAAAAAGAAAACTCATTTTATGATTTAATGGATCTTTTCCTGGGCATACTACTTTTGTCTCCGTCCTACTGATACTAGGGCTAATAACTGAGCTATATTTAGAGGAACTGCATGTCAAGACTCTTTGTTTCTTCCGTTCTATGTAAAATTTCAAAGGGTCGAATAGCTGCAACTGACTCTGGGTCAGCTGTGATTTTAAATAAGGGTGCAAATCTGTTCACTGCATTTATCCTAGTCTTCTTGTTGCTTTTACTTCCATTTTATGGAGAAGGAGAGTGGATAAAAAGTTTTCCCTCTAAAAATGGGCATGAATGGGAATTACTTTCTAAGGAGTTTGCCACCTGTGGTTAGTCAGATCCACTGAGAATTTTGATGAAACATTTTTCACTGTTTTCATTAGTTCTGGAGAACAAATCCATTTTTGAAGTTGAGATATTACTCCGTTTCACATCTGTATTGCAGACACCTCACTGAAACGCCTTCTGTAAATGTATGAAAACAACACGTTTTAGTGCAGTATTTTCACTGAAAAATGCTCTCCAAATTTGTTTTTGAGGCTATAACTCTCATCACCCAGCTCAAAGCTGTATTTTTGGAGAAAGATATAAATTTTTTGAAAAGGGGCAAAATATTCCCATTTTTATGAAAAATATGATTAAAAATACAAGTTTGCACTAAAAAAATAGGTTTTATTTCAGTAAAATATTTTTTTCAGAAAGTTTTATTTTTTTTAAACATGGTGGAAAGTTTGAGTGAAAATGTTTGTTTGGGTTTTTTTTAAATGACATTTTCAAATTGTAAATTAGCTGGAATATTTGAGAGCGTACAGCTTGCCTTGTATTTGGTGCTACTTCAGACTAACCTGTGGAGTGGTTCAGCTTTTAATGAAGTCCTACTGCATTCAAGTACTTGGAAGAGTTTTTGTTTTTTTTTTTCCTCTCACTGAATACTACTTGTGTGTTTTTTGTACTTATTGACACCAGCATGTATTTGTGGGCAGTGAACTAACCTTGTAGTTGTCTGTGCTTGCTCCACTGCGCAGGTTGAGGTATTTTTTTTTTAAAAACACTGGAGATGCTGAAGGTGTTTGGCCGGGCGAAGGGGCGGCAGGGGTCGGTCAGCTTGTGGCTGAGCTGCCTCTGAGGAACCCAGGAACATCTGTCCGTGCCTCCCCGCCTCCACTTCGCCTTCTTTATCTGAAGTTACGGGTCTGGCAGAGCTTATCGGGTCGGTTTCCCAGTTTGTCCTGCCGGGCCGCGTTAGCAACTGGATAGAAGCCACGAGTGTGCCACCAGGACCCCCGGGAAGGGACGCGCGTCTGGCGACGTGGTGAGACCCGCCTGCCGCCGGGGACGGCACCACAGAGTTACGCGGGAAAGGGACGGGCGCTCGCAGGGCGGCGGTGGGGCACAGGCCTCGTGTCCCCGGGCGGGCTGTGGCGTTTCCCTTGAGCCGCCGCCGGGGCAGCCCTCCTTCCTCCTGCCAACTCCCCGCTGACCACCGCCGCCCCCGCACCTTTTAACGCCGGCGCTTCGGCGGGAGTCATCGCGGCGGCGAACTCCCGTTCCTCTTGGGTGGGTGGTGGGGAGCTCCCTCCACACACACACAGACGACGGTTACGGAGGGGCGGGGAGCCCGCCTGAAGGGGACGGGGGGCGGCCGAGCCCCGGGCACCCCTCAGGGAAAGGTGCGAGTCGCCCCCCATCTCCCAGGCGCGATCGCCGAGCGCGGCCGCGGCGGGAGCAGCGCGCTGCCGGGCTCCCGGCTGGCCGGCAGCCACACAAAGCGCCGCTCTTCCCCCCTCCCTTTGTCTGCGTGGCTTTGTCTCCTCCGTCCGCCTTCCCCCCACCGCCCGCCCGCGGGCCGGGACTCCCCGCCTCCGCCCGCGGCGGATCCCCCTTTGTGCCACCTGCGCGCCGTGGGAACGGCGGCTCGCCCAATCCCCGGCCGGCCCGGCGGAGCCGCTCCGCCAGCCCCGTTTTTCGCGTGGCGCCCGCACAGGTGCAGGGGCGGCGCGGAAGGCGCCGGGCGCGCCCCGCCCCGCTTCCCCCCCATCCCCCCCCCGTGGATTGCCCCCCCCCCCCCCCCCCGCG